>OY720450.1:78469251-78684251 GCA_963082715.1 Harpalus rubripes
TTGTTTAGTTACGGACATAATATGTCAACCTTTGAACGAACTAGAATTTTAAAAACTAAAGGTGCATTCACAAATGAAAATTAAGTTTAGATTTATGGTTTATCCTTTAGGTTTAAAGACTGTGGCTGCATATTATGAAATGACTCCATTCACACTTCAGAATTTAGGGTCTCTAAATCCAAATCATAAAGCTAAGTATTGCAAGGTCCAAACTTAGGTTTATGATTTAGTTTGACGTCACAAACTTCACCAATGAGAACGAGTCTGAAATGATATAGACATATACGCACCCAGCTTTATTTAGTATCCACTTGGTGGAATCGGTTTTTTAAACAAATGCGAGAAGAACATGGGGACTCTCATAATTTTTTTGTTGAAATATAACCAATAACGCTAAGCGAATGACAGTTTCACGGCGCACAGGTGTCTTGTTAAGTACTGCTCTACCGATATTTTAGTCTTGTTTTTGAAGCATTTACACAGATGTCTGTACATATGAAAACTAATTTTCAGGTAATTTAAACTTACAGTTATGAATGACTTAAGGTGCATTCACAAATTAAATTTAGGTTTAGATTTATGGTTTATACTTTAGATTTAAAGACTTTGGCCGCATATTATGTAATGACTCCATTCACACTTCAGAATTTAAGGTATCTAAATCCAAATCATAAAGCTAAACATTGCAAGGTCCAAACTTAGGTTTATGATTTAGTTTGACGTCACAAACTTCACCAATGAGAACGAGTCTGAAATGATATAGACATATACGCACCCAGCTTTATTTAGTATCCACTTGGTGGAATCGGTTTTTTAAACAAATGCGAGAAGAACATGGGGACTCTCATAATTTTTTTGTTGAAATATAACCAATAACGCTAAGCGAATGACAGTTTCACGGCGCACAGGTGTCTTGTTAAGTACTGCTCTACCGATATTTTAGTCTTGTTTTTGAAGCATTTACACAGATGTCTGTACATATGAAAACTAATTTTCAGGTAATTTAAACTTACAGTTATGAATGACTTAAGGTGCATTCACAAATTAAATTTAGGTTTAGATTTATGGTTTATACTTTAGATTTAAAGACTTTGGCCGCATATTATGTAATGACTCCATTCACACTTCAGAATTTAAGGTATCTAAATCCAAATCATAAAGCTAAACATTGCAAGGTCCAAACTTTAGGTTTATAATTTAGTTTGACGTCACAAACTTCACCAATGAGAACAAGTCTGAAATGATGTAGATATATACACCCATCTTTATTTAGTATACACTTGGTGGATTCGGCTTTTTAAACAAATGCGAGAAGAACATGTAGATTGTCATAACTTAATTGTTGAAAGCTGAAATATAACCAATAATGCCAAGCGAATGACAGTTTCACGGTACACAGGTGTCTTGTTGAGTACTGCTGTACCAATATTTTAATCTTGTTTTGAAGCATTTACGCAAATGTCTGTACATATCAAAACTAATTTTCAGATAATCTAAACTTACATTTATGAATGACTTGCTTAAACCTAAATAAAATCCATAAACCTAATTTTCATTTGTGAATGCACCGTTACTTAAACCTAAATAAAAACCATAAACCTAATTTTCATTTGTGAATGCATCTTAAATAATTTCAAATCATCAGCATATAGCAGTGATTCTGAATATTTTTATTTATGTGAAATATCCTATTGACAGACAATGTATTGGCCACATTATACAATTATGTCCTTGAAGTCCTATTCCGATAACGAATATAAAGCTAACTAAATAAATAAAATAAATCTGGCTTCACTCATATATTTAATCCTGAATCCTGTGAGATATTTATGAGTCCTGCAGGACAGGGAATCCTGTATTAATGATTCATTTAATTTAAATTTATTTTAGTTAATAAATTGTGACATTTTATTGGCAGAATTTCCCATGCAACATTCAGTATTTTCATACAATTAAAATCTAATATTTTATGATAAAATATTCAGTATATGTTTTTCGTTTAAAATCAATAAATGTCAATTGTTAATATCTTGTTTTACATTTAAATTGTTTCATTTTGGTTAAACCGACAATTTGGAACAAAAATAAATAAATAAATATAAAGTTTTATTGTGTTTATAAAATCTGTTGGTATAAATACAAGTTTAACTTTTACTGGTTTTGTTTGAAGCTGTAAATTTTGTTTAAAGTTCCAAGGTAGCGAATAAACCAGAAATAATTGTGTTTGTTATTTGGTGTTAGAATCCCGCAGGCGGAAATTAAAGTCCGGACAGTTTTTCTGTGGATGTAACGTATATTCACTTTAGTAATTACGGATCGGATGCAGAGGCATGGCTTCGAAAATAGACACTAGCTTTATCTCCCTTTAAAAATACATTACGTGCAATAGAAAAAGACAAAAATGGTGGATTTACAGAAGAAAATAAACTTTGAATCTTTGCACAAAATTACAAATTAAAACTGTTGCAAATATATCATCATGGCTTACTACCCATTAATGAATACAGATTTCGGTAATAAGTTATAAATCCTAGGCAAATGGCGAGAAATTTCTACATATTTTTTTTTTCGACTAGTTTCAAATATAGATATTACCCACTCGTTCTAAATTTACTAGACTACTAAACTAACGTAATACGTATCACAACTAACACCAACTAATAAATTACAATATATTTATAGTTTTTTTCCGACATTCGAGTGATGGGTTGGGTTATTGTGAAACTAGCCCACCCAAATAGTTTTTTTAAAAAAATATGCTAGACTTTTGAAACAATCGTAATTTTTTTCCAAGACTAACATCAACTAACGCAAAACAAACGAATAAGGTAGTTTTCAACTGTGTGCGCTATTATGGGTACGCTAACTTCTCGAACGTTACTTATTCCGCTATTTAATATTGATTTACGTCGCTTTTATTAGTAATATCAGCTTTAATTCTATTAGGCATTGTATCCATTTAAGTTCTTTTGTTAGAGTATTGTTATTCAACCTAGGGGTCGCGAAAAAGTTTGATGGGGTATTGTTTTCTCAAATTTATTAGATTTTATTAATTAAAATAATATGTTTATTTTTAAATACATTAAACTTGATTTTCTCATTTGCTAGTGTTTTTTTTTATTTTTATTCACTTTCCGATTTTCTTTAAACGTGTGCAGTAACATATTTTTCAAATTTGTCACTGACCAATAAAGAAAATTTGGCTGAAATGTCTTAAGTGTACATAAAGATGAAAAATATATCCCTACTGTTGTCACTCAAATTTGTATTCTGGAAATTAAAGTATATGGTCTTTTAAATATTTAATTCACATATGCAACAGAAAGTATGTAAATGAGTGTACATAAAGATGAAAAATAATGTATTGCTTGTCACTCAAATTTGTATTCTGGAAATAAAAGTATATGGTGTCCTAAATATTCAGTTCAAATATGAAACAGAAAGTATTTAAATGAGTGCTTTTCCAATGGAGATTTAAAAATTATCTTTTTATATTTTGCGTTCATAATGAAGTCATTACGATACGCAATTTTTTGTTTTAGACGGTTGGTACTAGTTGATGTTTCTTTAACCCATTTTTACCTAATTTGTTTTTAGTTAATTGACAATTCATTTTAATAATATAATGGCGAAATTATTATATTTTTTTTTTTATTTACGGAAGATTATTTACATGAAAATGTACAAATGGTTACAAATATAATCACAAATTGAGTAAGTAAATGTTATTGTAGAAGGCGCAAAATATAAAAAAATAGTATAAAGAACTCATTTTATAAAACTTTCTTTCGCACTTGTCAATTAGAAAACTCGCTGACGCTCGTTTTCTAAATTTTGACGCGTGCGAAAAAAGCATGTCTTATAAAACACGTTCTTTAATATACTATTATACAATTTTTGGTTGAGAATTCGAAACGAATTCCCGCTATCATCGGATACGGCACTGAAATTCATGTTGTTTTAAAACATCTTATATGTGTGAACATGGGACTTCACAATTAATTTATTCAAAATTTAAATACAGAAATAAATTAGACGTAAAATCTCCCCTCAGACTCAAATTATAGCCAAATATAATAAATAAATTTAAAAAAACAGACTCATCATTCGCAGTAAAATTTTACCTTTGTTATACCTATATTTATATGTATTTTGTACTTGAATGTGTTACATTTTTTTGTGTAAATTTTTGTAGTAATTTTGTAGTAATACTTTTACCTTCCTACACCTTTAGGTAAGGAAGGTATTGCCTTTGGTCAAAAAATTCGATGATGAGTTTTTAATGAATAAGCATGTTCTAGGGTCCGTAGAATACGATTTTACTATTTTTACGATGATGTGTGTATGAATGGATGTTTGTATGTATGTATGTGTGTGATGATTTTTTTGGATCGCATAACTCCAATACCGCCTTTCCAAAAATTATAATTTTTGCGTATTCCTTTTCTTTAGATCCATGCGAAGAGCTGATTAGATTTTGGTTATAATTGGTCGACTGGAATTACCCTAATTTGAAGATTTTAACAGTTTTTCTTGAAAAAATTCTGTTAAATATCACTTTTTCACATTTAATGTTATTATAAATATTTAAGAATATTTTATTTTCTATACGATTTGATTACATTTTATACTTCATATTCAATGGATATAGAGTTAAAAAAATATAAAGAAATTAAATTTCACAAAGCAGCCAGCTGTGCTATAAACATGGAAATATCTACTACATTAAGAAAATTCTGATTGACAAATGTCAGTGTCAAAGTGCAATTTATATAAAATGTTTGAGTTATAATTTTACTGGAAATATATAGAATCTTACAAGAAACTTTCTGTATGGTATTTGTACAAAATACATAGAACTGACTGAAGGTAATGTACTGGAAATATGGAATCATTTGCAAAAAAAAAAAAACTATCTGTGTGGAATTTGTACAAAATACATAGAACTGACGGAAGGTAATGTACTGGCCACAGATTTTTTAAAATTTGGAACTGTCTATTATCGGCTTACTTTAAAATTTAAATAATTGTAGTCGAAACTATAATTTTGGGGTCGCTTTATGTCAAGGGTTTAGAGTATAGTCCCATATGTCTTGCAAGGTAGGTTTACCTGTACGCACTGAATTTTTACGAAGTTGTTTTTCATTGTGCCAAAAGTAAAGGATCTCGGTAGAAGCTAAAAGACCCAAAAGAATTTTGTAGTAATTTTTCACCATTTGTGTAACACTACCGATATCTGCGTACAAAGCAGATTGGCACACACAGCAATATGGGTAATATGCCGTGATCATATATTTACTTATTTATTTATTTATTTGTGTAGATTTGATAATTTGTATAAATGTAAACTCGCCGAATTATTATTACTTACCCTTACATTAATATTGCAATAAGTGTAATATATGCCGTGCTATAGTCCTTGTTTGGTAGCCCTTATGATTGGTGGTAATGTGTATAATGAATAGGGTGGTATCGACCATCGGGCAGTGATTTGTGATTGGCAGTGCAATATTCGCGTGGCCGGCTGATTGTGATTACGTTCGACAGCGTTTACAGATGATGGACGGGTAAAAACGTTCATTTATCAATCGTCAACTACCCCTAGCCAGCGCAGTATAGCGCAACACCAAACCCTTATAATCCTACATGTGCACTCACACCCACGCACACACATAACCGCATAGTTTATATGAGGAGCGTACGGCTAACATCAAATATATTATCATGCCTTCTAAATTTAAACTCATCACATGCATATTATATACAAAGCCTAAACTCAATAATTTGGCAGCAAACATATTATAAAACCTAGGCAAATGGTGAGAAATTTGCACAAATTTCTGTCGACCATTGTCTATTTAATGAGTAACATATGTGGTAAATGGGTCAGTTTGACCCAGTGTTGCTACTTTTATAAATCAACACATAATAATAATAATTTTGATTAGCCCATTATCGTCATTGGGGACTCCTTATTTTGTGTATTGCCGTTTGGTGTATATAGGGTGTTAAGTTTTATTTCATTTACAAGACTACAAGTGAACTTCGATGCAATAAAATTTGGCGACTGGGTCAGATTTACCCCTTTTTGATGTCTTATTAGTTCATTACGGTAATACAATATCTAATACAAATAAATGTACAGAAAAAATCTGATGTGGCCTACATTACGTTCCGTCAGTTCTATGTATTTTTTATAAATGTCATGCAGAAAGTTCATTGTAAAAGATTCTATTTCTTGTACATTACCTTAAGGCAGTTGTATGTATTTTATTCAAATTCCACACAGAAAGTTTATAGCAAAAGATCCTATATTTCTAGTAAACACAAACATACTGTCAACTGCACCTGACACTGACACCTTTCAATCAGAATTTTCTTAATATAGCAACTGTTTCCAGAGTTATAGCATAGCTGGAATCCATTTAATATGAAGAATAAAATGCATTCAATTCATATAGATAATAAAATATTTTTCAATATTTATAATAACTTTAAATGTGCAAAAATTATATTTAACATCGTTTTTTCAAGAAAAACTTCAAATGAGGGTACTTCCGGTTGACCAATTATAACCAAAATCTAATCAGCTCTTCATATGGATGTAACGAAGATGAATACGAAAGAATTAAAGTTTTTGGAATTGTAGTATTAGAGTTGTCGCATTAGAAAATTTTGTAATACACACACACGCACGCACGTACGCACGCACGCACGCACGTACTATATAATTTAAATCCCAGCGCCTACGCTTTAACCAAACAAAAATTAAAATGTATTAGTATATTCCGTAACTTAACTGCGGTGACCAAGGTTCTGGTTATGCGTTCCGTAATGTAACCAAAATATAATTTCAGGATCGCGGTTCAATTTCGGAATGTGGTTCCTGAAAGTTTTGGTTACTTTTTCGTGATCGCGACGACCACAAATTTTTTGTGGTTGTTGTGGTCATACTCTTATTTCTTATAATATAATAAATAATATTGTATAAACATAATTACTATACACTATATACTGATATGTATAATATTTACGTTAGTATAAGGATAGACAAAAGTAATGTTGTCACTTATTTCTAATGACGCGGTGGTTCCCTGCTTTACCGACACAAATTAACCAAGATGTTCCGAATCACAACCACTTTTCAGTGACCATAACCTGACCACTTGAACCATAACCACGGTCGTGGTTAAGTTACGGAATATACAATATGTAACTGACATATAAATGTCACTATCATTTCAAAATACTATTAGTAACGTTTTAAAAAGAAAAAAGTAAATAGAACAATAGAAAAGAAATTCGATTCAGCATAAGTAAATATGTAGGTATGTATTTAGATTAATAGAAATTAACGATTCAAAAAAATGTTTAAGCTAATCCTCATTTTTAGATTAGTGAATTCTATTCTATCCCGGTATTTAAAATTTAATCTTCATTTTATTATAGCTCCGGTGGCTTAATGGTTAGAGCAACGCCTCATGTCAGGAGTGCCTTCGGGTCTCTGGGTTCGAATCACACTAAGGCATGGATGTGTGTGAATGTGAACCCACTCTGTAATTGGGATTTAATCCTGTTGAGGGGTTTAAAAAAAGGTAGTTACTATATTTTAAGAAATAAACTGTCAAAATTAGAGTAAAATTCGCTAATTAATTAAGGATTAACTGATTATTTTTTTGTGAGTCAGTAAATGGCGGGAGGTATTGTGTTGGCCACACCAGATTTTTTTATAATGAATACGATAATGTTACGAATATTAAATGAATAAATTATCTCCGAGGTAAATACATGTTAAGAGGTTTATAAAATTACATCATATCATGCAGAATATTTGCAATAAATGCAGTAAAAGCTGGAAAGTACTTGGCATAATTCCCCCGCTAGTAAAATGCATTAAAGCGGCGTCTTTAGAGCCGATTACTTACTTAATAACAGCGAAATGCATGAAGGAGAGCTCCTTTTCAATTTTTAATTCAATATCCGTAGCGTTCTTTTTTAAAAGCTTTTTTATCCGCGAGTTTCCTTGCATTATCTGCGCTGTCTGCGCATTATGATCGCTGATTTACACAAGAGCGGAAGTAGGACTCACTGCAGGGAACTTTATATTATAATTACACATTGGAGAAATAAGTTGATTCAGTTAAAAGCAACGAACACGATTTTAGAATGCTCTGATGGGGTCCTCCACCGCAGTAACAAATTGGAATATGGCTCCTTCATATTAAAACTAGACCTAATATATGTTGAAGACTATCGAAGTTTAAAAATATTAGTTTTTAATACCATTTCCTCTATATCTTTTTTTATAATAAGGAATGCATTTTGAGGTATATGAATGCAGAAAATAAGAACAAAACAATGATAGTAAACCAAATAACACTTTAAATTTTTGATGCCACGCCAGACTCTATGCCTTGGTACGAAAGTGAAAGATATGTTGAATGACATACAGGCTACTAGTGGCAATCAAAACTTGGACTTTTTATTTACAATAATGTTTTAATTTTCTTGACATATGGTTAACTAGGCTTAGGGGTTTACAAATCATGGTATTTGCCATGATGGTAGCGGTTTAATCGGAAGTGACATTAACTTTCATATTCAAACAGAACGTCCTATGTTTATATACAGGGTGTTTTCTTTAAAACAAACAGCGCTTTTTTGGGCGAACTAATGACTTTAGAAAAAAATGTTATTAAAAAAATATGGGGCTAATTTATTAATAATAACAAACCAAAAATTCGACCATTGGTTCTCAAACGGCAGGACAAAATTATATTTTTTTAATGGTATCCTATATAATTTTTTAATCCATTAGATAGAGAATTTTTTTTCTGATTTCAACGATACCATTTTTCTCGAAATAATTGTTATACAACCCTATGCTATATTTATATCGTTGAAATCAAAAAAGATATTCTATTTAAAGGGCAAAAAAATATACAGTGTGTCTGTCTTAAAGGTGTACATAGGAGATTAACATGGGAAATCAGTTTTTTGCAATTTCCTGCTCGCCTAATTATTTTAAGCAAAAATGCGCCAAATAAAAGTTTTAGGGTATAAAATCATACATCTAAAACAATAAACAGAATTACCTTTCCATGCATTGTAATGACAGAAATTAAATATGAAAATATTGAAAATTACGTTGAAAATATCGACAGCCATGGAATTGAACAAAAAATAAATAAATGCTTGACGTTTTATCATATCTGTCACAACGTAAGTTAACTTATTTGACGTTTCTGACAATTTTTCTCTAGTTTTATTGTCTGAAATGACCAAAAAAATGAACATTTGTACGAATGAAGAGCTAAATTCGTGACAAAATTTGAAAAGCCTGCTAATGTGTCTTCAAACAATACACATGAGCCGCGTAATCAGAACATAGGATGAGCAGAACATGCGTTACTCTAAGAAAGAGTGTTAGGGATGATAAGTGTAGACCCCTTCTGTAATACTTCTGTAGATGTATTGTAAATATGTTGTAGGACGTAACAGCATCATACATAGTTTTGTTACGCAATGTTGAATTTTTATTCATATTATTTAAACAAAACTGAATTTTCTATTATTGCCATAATTACCGATATTTGTTCAAATCAAACTGTCAGAAACGTCAAATAAGTTAACTTACGTTGTGACAGATCACGTGACAGATAAAACATCAAGCATTTATTTATTTGTTGTTCAATTCCATGGCTGTCGCTATTTTTAACGTAATTTTCGACATTTTCATAATTAATTTCTGTCGTTATAAAGCATGTAAATGTAATTCTGATTATTGTTTTGGATGTAGAATTTTATACCCTAAAACTTTTGTTTGACGCATTTTTGCTTAAAATAATTAGGCGAGCAGGAAATTGCAAAAAACTGATTTCCCATGTTAATCTCCTATGTACACCTTTAAGACAGACACACGGTATATGGTGCCATTTAAAATAATCTGGCCAGCACATTACCTTCCGTCAGTTCTATGTATTTTGTACAAATTTCATACGGAAAGTTCCTTGCTAAATTAAATATTCTATTTCTTGTACATTACCTTTCGGCAGTTGCATGTATTTTATGCAAATTTCATACAGAAAATTATTATTTTGTGACGTTTTCTATATACAGTGTAATGTATTTGCAGAAATAAAAGATTTATTATTATTATTATTTCTTGTACATTACCTTCCGGCAGCTGCATGTATTTTATGCAAATTTCATACAGAAAATTTATGTCTTAAAATATTATTTTGTGACGTTTTCTATATACAGTGTAATGTATCTGCAGAAATAAAAGATTTATTATTATTATTTCTTGTACATTACCTTAAAGCAGTTGTATGTATTTTATACAAATTCCATACAGAAAGCAAAAGATCCTATATTATAAGACAAACATACTATGTCAATTTCACTTGACACTGACATCTTTCAATCAGAATTTTCTTAATATAGTAACTGTTTCCATAGCTTTGGCTACTTTATGAAATTAAATTTCTTTATAATTTTTTAACTCTATATCCATTTAATACCTAAAGGTGACGGAAGGTAAAAATATAATTTTGTTCTACTGTTTGAGAACCACTGGTTAAATATTTGGTTTGTACTATTGATACATTATCCCCTTATTCTTGATCATTTTTAGTATACAACATTTTTTTCTAAAGTTGTTAGTTCGCCCAAAAAAGCGCTGGTTGTTTTAAAGGAAACACCTTGTGTACAGGCTGTCCCAGGGCGAGCTTACGCTATCGTTATTTTAAAAACTATTCAATATTATTTTACGAAATTTGGTATCTAGGGGTTTTCCGACATGCCCTTTTCAACTAAAATGTTTTGAAAGCAGTAGCATTTTCTGTTAATTAAACCAAAATGGTACGAGATTTTTTAAGTACACCAGCTACTTCCGTACCATCGGAAAGATTATTTTCGCAAGCTGGTCTAGTGTTACGAAAACATAGAAATCGGCTTAATGAAGATTCTGCAGAGAGCATTTTGTGTTTAAAATCATAGTTAACAGCAAACTTTTTAACTGGATAAATAATGTAACAATTTGTACCTCCAAACGTTAAATTTTAAACTTGATTTAAATAAATAAAAGCAGTTCGAATGTTTGACAGTAATGTCCATTATTTTAAATGATATCTAACTTCGCTTTTCATTATTTTATTTAAGCAAAGCATAAAATTTGCGTTTTGGTGGTGCAAATTAACTGGCTGGTAGTATGAACACTACTACAGCGAGCAGTTGATTAGCATTGTTTTATTTCTCAACTCTCAATCGCTTATTAATTATTTTAAAGAAAAATATTTCAAATAAAGGATGCATTTTCTACGAGTGTTATTTGAAGCATTTTTCTCTAAACTAATTCATAAACGTTTGATAGAGATAAAACAATGCTAATCACCTGCTCGCTGCCCTTACTTAATCAATGTTTATACTAATAATTAACATTATTTTTATATTATACATTTTATTATTCTAAAATAAGTTTTGTTAACTTGTTGTTTATTTGCAACTGTTCATGAATAAGAACATTATTTTATTATCTAAACTTTGTAATTTGTTGTATAAAGTTGATACTGAAGAAAATAGTTGTCTCAATTTTTTTAATAACCCTGAATATTATTTATAGGTTTTTACGGTAAATATATAATAATAAATTCTCGGCCGAGACGAGACTCTGTTGTTCGAGACGAGAAAAAATCGAGACAAGAGTTATTTTTTTGTCTTCTAGACGAGACGAGACGAGACAATGTAGTTTCTCGGCTCGATCGTCTCGTCAGAAACACTATGTTTAACGGGAAGTAGACCTTAACTTCCTTATTTTAAATGGAATGCTATATTTTTATATTATAGTTGAATTCAGCAGATAATTTTACATATGAAACCATTAAAAATTTACTCATGCTCAACCACATCCGACGTAATTCAACTTTTTTTGATTTTTCATCTAAAAACGGCCACTTTTTTATCACTCTATATCTCGAGAACGGAATCGAATTTCTATAATCTGTAAAAATAGTTTTGTGAAGAAATCTTTTGTTTACAATAATACATATTAATAATCGACTATTTTTTTACGTGAACGTAAAGTTGCAGTTCACAAAATTAAAAAAATCTGATGTGGCCAGCACATTACCTTCCGTCAGTTATATGAGGTATTTACGAAAATTCTACCGGTGAACTGTTACCGGTAAACAGCTTTTATCAGTTTATAGCTACCGGAATCGATATTTTAAGAACGCAAGTGGTAAACAGGGTAGATCCATAACCTACGAGAAAATTTGAAAATTTAAAACAGGTTACAAATTTGACGTAGTTAACAAAATGAGCAGAGTCCTACTTTGAACACAATTCCACTTTTACCGCGCACGCTTCGCTTTGCATCACTACCTTTTTTGAGATTAGATTCTTCTTGAATCCGGTAGATGGATTTTGCTAGATAATAATTCGAACACGGTAACTTTTTACCACTCGTGTTTTCGAACACAGCCGATAGATGCGGTATCTACCGGTAGAATTTTCGTAAATGCGTATGTATTTTCTATAAAATCCATACAGAAAGTTCCTTGCAAAAAATTATAAATTTCTTGTATGTACATTACCTTTCGACAGTTGTATGTATTTTATACAAATTTCATACAGAAAATTTCGAGCAAAAAGATCCTAACACAAATATATTACGAATATGTCATTGCAATTGACACTGACATTTTCAATCAGAATTTTCTTAATATAGTAGCTGTTTCTAGCATAGCTGTCTAATTTATGAAATTTAATTTCTTTATAATTTTATAACTCTATATCCATTTAATATGAAGTACAAAATGTAGTCAAATCGTATAGAGAATACAATGTTCTTTAATATTTATAATAACATTAAATGTGAAAAAATGATATTTAACATCGTTTTTTCAAGAAAAGCTGTTAAAATCTGCAAATGAGGGTACTTCCGGTTGACCAATTATAACCAAAATCTAATCAGCTCTTCATATGGATGCAACGAAGAGAAATACGAAAGAATTATAATTTTTGGAATTGTAGTATTAGTTATCGTAGACGAAACTTTTGTTACACACACACATCCACACACACACACACACACACACACACACACACACATACAGACATCATCGTAAAAATAGTAAAATCGTATTCTAGGGACCCTAAAACATGCTTATTCATCAAAAACTCACCACCGAATTTTTTGACCAAAGACAATACCTTCCTTACCTGAAGGTGACGGAAGGTAAAAACTCAATTTTTTAAATGGAACACCCCATTTTTTATTATGTAAATGAATATTATGACATAACGAATAACAATAAAGACTTTCTAAAACAACATGTTCAGTTTCATAAAAAATATTAAAAAATAAATAGTGGAGGTCTCCATTCTTCAATTTTAAATTTTTGGTGATACAATTTCTACGACCACTAATATATTGAATATCTTCTTCGATATTTAGAATTTCATCTTCGTATATCTGTCGTCAACAATCTTGCATTTCCCCTTTATCGCTTTGGTGTTTGTCCTTTTCTCCGGGCCTACAAATGTCTCTATCGTCTATCGAAAAGCTAATTCAGTGTGAGAATCCTTTTGCCGCAGACAGATCGCGATTATGTTGACTACCCTACGCGTCCTGCAATCCTTCAAGCCTTGGTTCGACCCCATTGTCACAGGATCAGAGGACAAGGGTCAGTATTCATGGACCTGGCAGGGCAGATACTGATGGTAGTTTAGAGACGATGAGAAATGAATAAATTTATCACTTTAACATTTAGTCAGTTTGACAAAACTACAACTAACGTATCTAACAAAATCGATCCCCCCCCCCCTAGATCCGCCACTGAACTCCTTATATCTGCGTTTCAATAAAAGAATTCTGATGTGGCCAGCACATAACCTCTCGCCAGATATTACCCGGTTGTACGCATAAAACGAAAAATATTTTTAAATACAAATACATATATTCATGTCTCACTACAAAATAATTCTCACATATATTTGCAAAATCTATGGGATATTTTAATAAATTATGTACAATACATACATTTTCTTTATATTCAATATCCTGAAATTTTCTTTTTCTACTTTCCTTTTCTTTTTCTTTATATTCGTCATTTTTTTCGCAAATTCCTTTTATATTCTTTTTTACGTATATTTTTTTGCGTTAACTTTTTTATTTTATTATTTTCATAGTGATGTACAAATATTTTTGACAGTGGCATATGGTGGCATACAAATATTTTCGACAGTGACATTTATGTGTCAATTACAAACATTTGAATTTCTTGCCTTGAAGTAGTTTGATCTGAGATTTTTTACATCAAATTATTTTATATGCAAGTCTTTATCTCTAAATCTACAGAAGATATAATAATGAATTTGTATTTATCGAATAAAGAATTTAACGTTCTTTAATATAAGTATTTACATAAATTTTCGATAAATAATATTTAGATGATTTTTTTCTTATAACTACTACTTCCGGTTGTCCAATTGTTACCAAAACTTAATCAACTCTTCCCATTATTGTTCGATTGAGGAATCCGTAGTTAAAAATGTCTTTAGTCTTATAGTATTTCAGAAATCGTGGATCCAACATCCACACATCCACACGCACATCCACACACATCCACACACACATCCACACACACACACACGGACATCATCGATTCTAGGGACCTTAAAACGTGCTTATTCACTAAAATCTGGATATGCGATTTTTAGCATGAATTCAATACCTCTCTTAGCGAGAGGTAAAAAATCAACACAATACCTTCCGCCATTACCTGGCAGTTTATTTCTTATAATATAGTCTACTCTAATCCAAGTAACTACCTTTTTTTAAACCCCTCAACAGGATTAAATCCCAATTACAGAGTGGGTTCACATTCACACACATCCATGCTTTAGTGGGATTCGAACTCTTACCATTGAGGCACCGGAGTTATAAAAAAATGAAGATTAAATTTTAAGTACCGGGATAGAATAGAATTTACTAATCCAAAAATGAGGATTAGCTTAAACATTTTAATGAATCGTTAATTTTTATTATTCTAAATACATACCTACATATTTACTTATGGTGGAAACTGTATTGAATTCCTTTTCTCTTGTTCTATTTACTTTGTCGTTTTTAAAACGTTACTAATATTGTTTTGGAATGATTAGTTCTTTGATAGCGACATTTATCTGTCAGTTACATACATTTGAATAATTGTTTGTTTAAATCGGAGCCCTGGGATTTAAATTATAGATAATTTTATAAATTTATCCATAAAATATATAGAAAAAGCATTAATGCAAATCAGTAGAAAATTTAATAATCTTTAATTTTTATAATAACATTAATCTCGAAAAAATAACATTTAAAGGTATTTTTCGAAGAAAAACTATTTTGAGCTTCTAGTAAAGTGCCGGTTATCCGATTTTCACCAAAATCTAATGGGCTCTTTCCAATACAGAAAAAGTTCGAAATACAAGATTTCAAAATTTTCTGAGTGGTAGTATTTGAGTCGGAGTGGAGGATCCACACATACACACAGACATCATCGTGAAAATGTTAAAATTGAATTCTAGGGATCTTAAAACGTGGTCATTTACCAAAACCTCGATTTTTAGCACGATCCCTATACCTCCATTACCAAGGGTAGCGGGAGGTTAAAACGTGTTGTGGGGACCCTAAATCGTGCTTATTTACTGAAAACTCACCATAATTTTTTTGGCACGATTACATTACCTCCCTTACCTACGGTATGACGGGAGGTAATAATACTTTTATTCTATTTCTTTTGTTACGTAGGTACGTTATCAGTGACATTGGGGTCACATTTGCTTGTCATTTTAGTGTGTATCTCTGTTCTTGTCGAGAATTTTTTGTGTAATTTTCGCGAACGACATTATTCGACATCCCCCTGTTGGTTATTATTTGCGATGTGTATTTTATGGTCGCCGAGAGCAGAAAGGTACCATAAAAATCGGCCGCGCCGTCAGTATTAATGTTAAAATGTCATTTCGCTGCGTGTTATACTGCGCGCACCAGATCGTTTCAATAAATTAATCAAAAACTACCAGAGTGGTTTTTATTTTTGCTTTATGAGACAACTTTTTCCTTTCACTCCATTTGTCTTTTGATTTCACACCATTTTTTTTGTTGTGTGTTATTTATGGCTTCGCCAGGGATATTTAGTTTTATTAGTAAGTCTCGGGAACTTTATTGTAATATAAAACGACAAGTGTTCTTTATTGGTTTTCAAAATCAGAAGTATAAACCAACGTTATTACTTTTCTCACACATTTTTTAAGGATATTTCACATATAAACTGCTAATAGGTTACAAAGAATTCCACAAAGTTGAATCTAAAATGCAATGAAAAAGAGAAATCAACAATAAGCGGTGATGATATAGTTATTCAACGAGCCGGTTACATACACGTCATTAGTAGCTAATAGGAAAACAGTTTGTTAACACCCGCGTTATTTATACAGGGTGTTGACGAAAATGTGCGAGCATAGGGATTTAACAACGGATTTTAGTTTTTTGCAATTTCATGCTCTCCTGTTCGTGTTACGGTAAAAAGTTGTACAGAATGGGCTACTTGCGTGCCATTTTTTTATTTAATATTTTTGAAGAGACGATAAAAACTTGCTACCCATATTTTTTCTTTTGGCAAAATTTTCATTAATTGGCCAGAAAAAAATTAATGAAATTTTAATATTTAAATTACCGCCATGTATGACGTAGAATTACGCCGAACCAATGAATGGCCGTAAAGCAATAACATCGGTATGTTCAATAGCAACGGCATGTGCGGGTAATTTAAACATGACAGATCATCTGTTTGACGTTTGAACAATAGTTTGGAGGTTAATATTTTCGCTTGTCATTTTAATCTTGTACGAGTGTAAGCTAAGTTAAAATCCTTCAAAATCCTGCTTAACAAATCGAAATACGTAATAAAAGGAACAGAAACCACGCAAATTGTAAATAATAAAGAAGACAGACAGTGACAAAAAATGAACTAATGTTAAAATCAAATTAAAACTCGCACTCGCTCGCCATCTACAGGTTATATTCTTAAATATGCATTCGTTTCTCCAGTTCAAAATAATGACGTCAAAGAAAATCTTCTTTCTTAATTTATTAAAAAACATAATTTTTTTTAAATAAAATTTATATTTTTACACACATTTTCAACTTTACTTTAGATATTTAGTGATAGAGATCAGATTTTCAGTACCACGCAAATAGCCTATTAAAAGTTGTATAGAAATCTACATTTTACATTTTTATTGTTTCTAGTTTCTTCACAATTTTAAAAATAAACTTGTTTTCTTATTTTTTGTTTTCATAAATTATTTATAAACGTTAATTTGGCTTATGGAAAAGAAATAAATTAAATAATGAATGTTTATTCGAATGAGCAACCTATCTAAAGGAATATAATGATGGAAATTGTTACAAAAGAATACGGAATTTATTTTTCATATGTCAAATTGACGTTTGACGTTTATAAATTTAATAAAATCATTTTACCAAGACTGCTTCTCCAATATTTTTCCCTAAGAATGTATATGAAATTTTAAATTGGATTTTATAGGTTACTAAGCTTGCAAAATAAAATCTGTATAATTTGAAACATATGTGTCTAAAATTAAATGGGAGGTTTTTGTACAAGGAAAAACTGATTTTCCATATTAAAGCCCTATAGCCCGCTTTTTAATTAATATCCTGTAAAACTACGCAAATGCGTGGGTAATTGTGCTTATTCGCGGGGGCGTTATGACAACGACGTACGCGGATTAGTGTAATGACCGGCTCGAGTTAGTTAGTTTCACGCCTTGTCACAATATTTAAAGAATAGGTAATATGTTTTTAAATTTAATATTTAGAAGGCATTAATAATTATTGCAACAACCCCTTTACACTAAAACTAAATCATTCTTAAACAAATACTATTCGTCTGTAATGTAGCTGGAACCCGTACATTTCTAAGGAATTCGTAATCCTGGCGCAAACTTTGCTCTCTACGTAAAACCAGGAATTTTAAGACCCTGTAAGTTTAATCTTGGCGTTATCAAATCTATCTCTCACCTACATCTTAATATAATTCGTGCAGAGACTCACGTAATTTACGTGCCCCGTTAAAATGAAGGAAAGCTTGTTAAGAAACAGGTGGAAATTCTCGCTTCACATAAGAAGAAGAGAACTTGCAGAATATATAACAAACTAAATAAAACTTACTGAATTATTACGAGCATTGTCAACAAGTTGGATGTAAATTAATTAATTACAAAACGAATAAAACAAATTTAATTTAAGATGTTCGGTGTTAGTAATTCACTAAGTCAAGTAGCTTGAAGTAAAAAAAGCTTGGCTTGAAAATTCAGGGTTTTACAAATTTTAAGTTTGGTTAGGCTTGGGATTGATGAAAACAGAGCTTGGCATGATATCCCAAGCTTTTAATTTTTTACCTCCCGATACCCTTAAGGGGGGTATAGGGATCGTGCTAAAAATCGCATTTCGAGATTTTGGTAAATGACCACGTTTTAGGGTCCCTAGAATCCAATTTTAACATTTTCACGATGATGTCTGTATGTATATATATATATATATATATATATATATATATATATATATATATATATATATATATATGTGTGTGTGTGTGTGTGTGTGTGTGTGTTTGTGTATATATATATATATATATATATATATATATATATATATATATATATATATATATATATATATATATGTGTGTGTGGATCCTCCACTCTAACTCTAATATTATCGTTTAGAAAATTTGAAAACCCTGTATTTCGAACTTTTTCTGAAATGGAAAGAGCCCATTAGATTTTGGTGAAAATCGGATAACCGGAAATGGCACTTTACAAGAAGATCAAAATAGTTTTTCTCCGAAAAATACCTTTACATGTTATTTTTTGAGATGAATGTTATTATAAAAATTGTAGATTATTAAATTTTCTATAAACTTGCATTAATAGGAAGTTTTTCTGTATATTTTATGGATAAATTTATAAAATTATCTATGATTTAAATCCCAGAGCCTACGCTTTAAACAAACAAAACGCAGTTATTCAAATGTATGTAACTGACAGATAAATGTTACTATCAAAGAACTAATAATATCAAAATAATTTAGTAATGTTTTAAAGAGAAAAAAGTAAATAGAACAATAGAAAAGGAATTCAATACAGTTTCCAGCATAAGTAAATACGTAGGTATGTATTTTAGATTAATAAAAATTAACGATTCAAAAAAATGTGTAAGCTAATCTTCATTTTTGGATTAGTGAATTCTATTCTATCCCGGTATTTAAAATTTAATCTTCATTTTATTATAGCTCCGGTGGCTCAATGGTTAGAGCAACGCCTCATATCATGAGTGCCCTCGGGGCTCTGGGGTCGAATCCCACTAAGGCATGGATGTGCGTGAATGTAAACCCACTCTGTAATTAAGATTTAATCCTGTTGAGGGGTATAAAAAAGGTAGTTACTTGGATTAGCTTAGACTATATTTTAAGAAATCAACTTTTTTGTGACTCGGGCTGTAAATAGCGGGTGGTATTTTGTTGGCCACGCCAGATTTTTTGCTAGGCTTTCGAAATATTTTTGGCCGGTCGAGATCGAACCCGAGTCGTCAGATTCGTAAATCGCGACCAGTCACTCGGAACACGACCACGAGACTCCAAGCTTTTTGAAATGTCAGCTAAGAGCTAAGGTCATGAATCTGCATTCAATAAACAATAAAAACAGTAAAAATAGTGTATTGGTATTGGTACCAGTAATGACATGCGATGCTGCAAATAAAAGCTTATAAAGCGAAATATATTGGAAAACATCAATCTTCACAGCATAAAATTTTAATTGTTCTTTTTGGGAAAATTGTGCTAAACAATGTTTGCATTTTAAATTCTGGCGGAGAAAAATATGTTTTTAACAGACCAGAAAAGTGTAACGGTCAGACATAGGCGCAAAATTCAAACTTAGTAAAAATCGCTGAGAACATCATTTTGATCCCCGTGTATTTCTTATGGAAGAAATGTTTGCTAAAAGCCTAGAAATCTCGTAAAATTAAATGTCTTATGCAAAGCATCATATGTAGCAACTAGATCGATCTTTTATCTCCAGATTCGTTCACTACAAAATTCGATGAACCTATGTCTCGATTTGATACAACTCGGTGCGTGCTTCCTAGCTTCCGTTGCACTAACCTAGTACTTACATGCGGATGAGGGGCTATCAAAGACATACGTTTTCTTAGCTTACACAGCATATTCATTTCTTATCATTTTCTTACTTTATCTTTATTAGGTTTTTAAACTATTGCAATCTATTATTGAATAAACAAACTATCGAATTCAAAAAAGAGCTGGTTATAGCTACTAGGAATGTTATGAATATCATAACTGCCACAGATGCCAGTTTGAAATCCGAGTTCGTAAAACGTGGATTTTAAAACATCTAAGGCTTGTTATGATTTATTACATCCGTGGTTTGTTCAATAGTTTATCGGTTTCAAAAATGAAGACATAGGCCCGTATTCTGAGCGCACTTTTATAATAAAAGCGCTTTTATGGAGCGCGCTTTTACAAAGAGTTTGCTCCATGAAAGCGCTTTTATTATAAAAGTGCGCTCGGAATACGGGCTATTATTAAATATTATTTTTTGAAACTCTTTTATTTAAAGCTGCTTACAGAATGCTATGTTAAACAGAACAATTATTTAGATATATGTCAATATGACAAATAATTCAAGTTCTGTGCTTTATTCATTATGCTTATTATTTTAGAATAAAATAAACCGTGTAAGAACGATACACTAACGTTATCTGTATGTATTAATGGACAGCATTATACTTTCATTTTATTTTTTCATTTTATTGACTGTTGTTGAGAACTGAGAAGTTATTCCTTAGTTACCAGGCTATTTTTGTGCATATAAATAAAGACTTTGGGGTCGATTCTGTTCACATCTGTAAGTCGTACAGATCTGTAAATTTGTAAAACCTGACAAAAACGCATCTATTTTTTTGATTAATATAAAATTATACATAAGAGTGGCAGTTTCCGTTGCGATTTTGTTTATTATTTACAAATTTACAGATCTGTAAGATTTACAGATGTGAACAGAATCGACCCATTAATCTCCTGAAACCGGTATTTTTTTACAAAATATCTTTTTTACTTCCTTGTACAAAGTAAAGGAAGTATTGTATTCGCGAAAAATTTCGGTTTCCAGATTTCAACGGAAATATCCATTTTAGCCATCCCTGAATCCATTCTGACTAATTTCGTCGTGACGTCTGTACGTACGTACGTACGTACGTACGTATCTCGCATAACTCAAAAACGGTAAGCCGTAGAAAGTAGAAATTTTGTATTTAGGACTTCTATAACATCTAGTTGTGCACCTCCCTTTTTGGTCATTACATAATTTCCAGAAAAGGTACTTTATTTGAAGCCTATAATAGATTTTAATGAAAAACTATATTAAAATATAATCCAAAACTTTTCAAATTTAGTATATAAGACTTTTATATCAATTGGAATAACATAGCAGAATTTGGTTAAAACAGGCTAACCGGAAGTGATATATTACCTGAAGTTGTTAACAGTTTTTCTTGAATAAAATGGTTTCATTTTGATTTTAGAAATAAATGCTTCAAATAAGAGTTTTAGAGAATTAAATTCTGCGTCTAGCACATCAAGTATTATTAAATTAGCCCTTTGTATAAGCGAGATATGTAAATTTAAAACTTATATACTTTTTGGTTTTTGTATTGAAGCTTGCTATGGATTAGGACAAAAAATAACAAAAAAATAAAATAAAAAATAAATGTTAATGTCAAATTACGTCAAATACGTGCAATTTTATAATTGAGTCTATACTTCATCTTCATATTGGTCTTGCGTACAAGGAAGTCGTGTGGTGTCCACATCAGATTTTTTATGTTTCTAAAATCAAACTTCCATATGAAACCTATACTAGAGAATTGAAACTATGAACTCGCCAAAGGCATATACCTCTCACTTGTGGTCTACTGTAAGTGAAGTCACGTGTTCATTCGTTTTTCTTCTGGTATTAAAACGAAAAACTAGTTGCATTTCAATTCGATAAAGGCGCGAAACTTTCTCTTTTTTGCTGAATTTAAATTTGAAACTGCTAGGCATAAAAACCGCAAAGTTTACTTCCCTTGAAAATTACAAAGGATTTGAGAGTTGGCAGAGTTTTTCCGGAGGATGAAATTACATTAACATGCGCACGCTCTCGCTCTCGCCCGGTTTGTCGTATAATTACATTTCCAAATATTCAAAAAATCTGCAGCGGCCCAGATTCCGAATTTTTATACGTGTGCAAAAACAAATGTTTTTACCCGAATGAATTTATTAAATTGTGCAGTCGACAGTTGGAATATAAAAGCGAAGGGTTTACTTCTCTCTTACGTGGATGGAACACGGGACAAATGTTTCACGTGTTTCAGGAAGTTTTTATTCTGTTTAATAGTGTAGATTGTCGACTTACCGGCTTTGACTAAATGTGATAGTTTACGAGTATTTAAATTGAAATCACTTAGACATAACAATAGCCGTGTTCCTTCGGGCTATGATTCGTAATCTAAATGATAAAAGTAATCATGATTAAGAAGAATAATGTTTTTACGTTTCCTATTCGTTATCCCCACTTTCTCATTTTGTGATCACTAGACAACCTTCCCCCTTCCCTTCAGAATCAACCTTTTTGAGTGATTCACATGGATTCAGTTCAGAACAAATTGAAAATATACTATTTCGAGCGTAGAAATTTACGAATGTGGGGTTTGTGGCATCAAGGGAAATAAGATTTTTCTACAAAAGCGTGTAATGAACCACATAAAGATTTGTTTGAAATAAACATACTTCATATTCCTTACCAAGATCATTATTTTTTACTTCAATATAATCCATTTTTAATTCTGATTATAACACTAGACATTTGATTATTTATAAAATAAAGTAGGATAGTTTGCAATTTGCATTAGTCTGCATATGACATTGACATTTGACACTAGATTGTGTTGTTTTCTTGCCATAATTTTTAAATCCTGTTTCAAAAGGATCACGATTAAATGAATCAGGATTCACAAAATCACTATCACAACCCGAAGGAACACGGCTTATATTCAAATATTTTTATTGTTTACATATCTCTCAGTCCGACACACAATGTTGCTAACCTCAGACATTATTTTCGTAAAGACTGACGCCAGAAATAGATATGAAAAACAACTCCCCACTCCTGTGACGTCAAATTACATACAAAACGTCATTTATAGCTAACAGTTTGTCCATCATATCTACCTTATTTATATAAATTATTATTATTCGTGTTAAAACCATCGATACAAAAACATTTAAATATTAAACATAGTAACAATAAACAACTTAAAAATATGAACAAAACAAATTAAACTAATTTAGACCACTATCTGGCCACCTCCTTTGCGTAGGCGATAGTTTGTCTCATGTTAAGCTGTATGAACTTTGTCGTCATATTCTGTTTGAGATCAAATTACCTTTTAAAAATATTACATAATTTTCAATAATTACCTAATTAATTATAATGTATTGCATTATAATCGTTAAATAATTTCTGGTGGTTCCATGATAACTTTGTTGTTGTTGTTGTGGTTGTTGTTGAGTTATGCGGCAGTCCAGGTGTAATTATCCTGAAGGGGCAGGAATGGAAGGATCTTATCCCGGAGGCGGCGTGGACATTCCGGAAGAGGCTCCGGGTGTCGCCTGGAATCTCCGGAACGTGCCGGAACACTGGAACGTAAACTATACCAGTGGTTCTCAAACCCTAACTTTAATACAACATTCGTAGACAACATAAACTGCAAAATTTACATTTTTTCCTATAAGGTCACGCTAGAATTATTGAAAATAAGTTCATTTACACAATCATTTTGAACTGTTAACTTACTGTCATTTGAAATTAAGTTGCGAAAGTTAAGTTAGAACTAAGTTCATAAGAATATAATGTAAACCTGTTCCATAAAAGTACGCTTGTAATACAGGCCAATGTGATTGAAACTAGAGAACATTTTCGTTTCTTTTTACTTCCCGCTACCCTTAGTAAGGGAGGTATAGGGATCGTGCTAAAAATCGACTGCGTTTTAAGGCCCTTAGAATTCAATTTTAACATTTAAATTTAATGTTAAAATTGGATTCTAAGGGCCTTAAAACGTGTTCGATTTTTAGCACGATCCCTATACCTCCCTTACCAAGGGTATATATATATATATATATATATATATATATATATATATATATATATATATATATATATATATATATATATATACAGTCGGAGAGAAACGTGTGTTATTCAATTCAAAACTCAAGTTGTCAAAATTGATCTTGAAATGTAATTTTAAAGAGAAAAGACAATAAAGAAGGATGTAGTATATAGACATTCGCCGTTTTCTAATTTGTTTCCATTTGATTTCTTTACAAAACATTTATGACAATATCTTATGTCAAATTGACATTTAATTAATTGACATACGTTTCTTTGTACATAGCCTACTCCGAGTTAGGAATTTTTTTGAACACACTGTATGTGTGTGTGTGTGTGTGTGTGTGTGTGTGTGTGTGTGTGTGTGTGTGTGTGTGTGTGTATGTATGTGTGTGTGTGTGTGAGCGCGCGCGTGTGTGCGTGTGTGTGCGTGCGTGTGTGTGTGCGTGTGTGTGTGTGTGTGTGTGTGTGTGTGTGTGTGTGTGTGTGTGTGTGTGTGTGTGTGTGTGTGTGTGTGTGTGACAAAAATTTGCCCTGCGATAACTCTACTATTACAATTTCAAAAATTATAATTCTTTTGTATTTCTCTTCGTTACATCCATATGAAGAGCTGATTAGATTCAACCGGAAGTACCCACATTTGAAGATATTAAATATCATTTTTTCACATTTAACGTTATTATAAATGATAAAGAATATTTTATTTTCTATACGGTTTGACTGCATTTTAACTTCATTTTAAATGGATATAGAGTTAAAAAATTATAAAAAAATTAAACTTCCTAAATTAGCCAGCTATGCTATAACTATGAAAACAGCTACTATATTAAGAATTTATGATTGAAACATGTTAGTACCAAGTGTAATTGACATAGTATGTTTGTGTTATAATTTTACTGGAAATGTAGGATTTTTTGCCAGAAACTTTCTGTATGGAATTTGTATAAAATACATACAACTGCCGGAAGATAATGTGCAAGAAATAGAATCTTTTGCAAGGAACTTTCTGTATGAAATTTGTACAAAGTACGTACATAGAACTGACGGAAGGTAATGTGTTGGCCACATCAGATTTTTAAACCTCTTATTGGCTCGGAAAAAATAAAGTTCCAAAACGTATCCAAATCCAATTTATTTAAATCGGAAAAATAAAGTGCATTTAGGCACGGTCAAATATTAATATTAAGCGGAGTCATTTCCAGTATAATTTTTATTTATTTATTTGGAACGACTATATGTATGTGTTTAAAATAAAAGTCTAAAAAATATTAACCATATCAAGGTTTTACTCTCAATAATATGCGTGACCTTGTTATCTAGCGATCTATGTATTTTTTCAAATAACGATCTTCTAGGCTGGTTAAACCATCAGTTAATTTAACTGTCAGTTATAACAAAAATTACACATGTCTCATTTTTTCGATGACACATTTTTCGCTTTACCGACAGTTACATAGATGTGTAACTAGAGATTAAAAAAAAATACCGTGGCTCTAATGGCCTTTGCCTAATTTACCCCATTCGAGCCATCCTGTATGTATGTTTACAAACAGAACCTCCCCCAAATAACAGGTAACAGATATGCTGAAATTAGTAACTTTTATCTCTTGTTATCGTGTGTAATTCCCGTAATTTGTAATCCATCTCCAATAAGATAAAAATTGAAATCCCTCGTTAATTTTCCCCCGGTATGAATTGTGCCTATCGGAACGGAATGAAAAATCGATGTAATATTTGATGATGAATACCTGCATTGATGTTTGAGCTCGGATTCGGTGAGTTGCAATTTGGCTCGCTCGCCCCATTAACTTAATTAATTGAGGTGTGGAGTAGGATGTTTTCATCCCGGGGCCTGCTCGGTGCTCCAGTGCAATGCACCAATGCTTTGGGCATGGGCGCCGACATAGAAATATGTTACCGGGTGCACTCACCGGACAAAAATTGAGATTAGGATGGTGATCGGCACAGTCGAACATAGGACTTTAACAATTCCTTTTTCTCTAATTATTTTATTTGAAGCTTGAAATAAAAGTTGAAGAGAATCATTTTTTGTTTTTGATTCAGTAAGCAAAATTAATTTTATTCACAATCGGTTAGTAATATGACGATTTCTGACTTTTAATAAGTTGGGAAGTTAGTTATTGTTAACCTCATTTTCCAAGAGATTGGAAAATAGCTCCCCCGCCTCCCCCCCCATCCCCCGCTTTGAGAGATCAATGCATATCAGTGGTGGGTATTTACATATAAACAAAGCTTCTTTACAATTTATATGATAGAAATATATGATGTGGCCAGCACATAACCTCCCGTCATTTCCATGTTTGAAATAGCAATGAGCTTCCGATTGATCGTTTGTAAACAAAGTCTAATTTCTCGTTCCAATAAATAGAAAAGTCTGTAATACGAAATTCTGGATTATATTCTATTATGTTTTTCCTCAAAAATCTGTTAAGAGCTCCAAACTAAGTACCACTTCTGGTTTATCATATAAGTATAGTCAAAATCGAATTTTAAATACCAAATTTGAAAAGTTTTAGATCATGTTTAAATATATTTTTTTAAGAAAATCTGTTTATAGCTTCCTGTAAAGTAGTACTTCCGTTTTATCAATTTTAGAAAACATCTAGTATGTCGTTCTCATTAATATAAAAGTTTTGGATTGTATCAATATATTTTTCACGAAAGTAAGTTCAGAACTTCAAATAAAGTATCACTCTGGTTTATCAATTTTAGCCACAATATAATATGTTGCTCCCCTTTATATAGAAGTCCAAATTTGACAATTTTTAGAATATATATCATAATATATTTTTCACAAAATAATAATAAAAATAAAGTATCACTTCTGGTTTATTAAGGTTAGCCAAAATCTAATATGTTTTTACTTTGACATAAAAATATTAAATACTGAAATTGAAAATTTTTGGTTGATATTTTAATATAGTTTTTCATTAAAAACTGTTATGGACTCCATGTAAAGTACCTATTACTTCCGGTTATCCAATTTTACCCAAAATGTAATCAACTCTTTATATGAATGCAGAAAGCTTAAATACGGAAAATAAAAATATTTGGAATTTTGTTATAGACGAAAAAATCATCACACACACACACACACACACACACACACACACACACACACACACACACACAGACACACACACACACACACACACACACACACACACACATACACACACAGACACACACACAGTCAGACACACACACACACACACACACACACATACACACACACACACAAACGCACACACACACACACACACACACACACACACACACACACACACACACACACACACACACACACACACAAACGCACACACCTACCTACGGTATGACGGGAGGTAAAAAAATGGAATAAAATTGTAAATAATACAAGTAATCAATGGAATGAAATCAATATTTAAGGTTAGAAATCAAACTGACAGTTTGTGTTATTTTAATAAAACTGGTACTTTATTTATATCCTTATCATTGGTAGCTTAACTGCTTAAATTATGTAATACAAATATTTTTACCTATTATATGTGAAGAAACGATTGAATTTGTAAATAATATAAATACGTGCAGATAAATGTAAAATCAATATTTAAGGTTAGAAATCAAACTAACAGTTTATGTATTATTTTATTAAAATTGGTACTTTTATTTATATCCCCATCATTTGTAGCTTAACTTCTTAAATTATGTAATATGTGTATTATTTACCTTTTAAAAGTGAAGAAACGATTGAATTTGTAAATTTGTAAATAATATAAATACGTGTAGATAAATGTAAAATCAATATTTAAGGTTGGAAATGAAACTGGCAGTTCATGTGACAAATGAACAATCTCAGACCATTCGTTTATTATTATTTACCGGTTTTAGGATATTAATCCTACATGTACAAAAGTAGGCTGGTAACTAAGCAATAACTGTATCTGTACGGTAATATTATTAGCATACTGATTTGTCAACAATAGTCTTCAAAATGAATATAAAATAAAATGAAAATAATGTTCTTCATTAATACATAATACATACAGATAACGTTAAGGTATCGTTTTAAATACGATTTACTTTATTTTAATAATAATAAACATGAGGAATAACGCACATAATTTGAATATTTGTCATATTGTCATATGTCAAAAAATTGTTCTGTTAACAATAGCATTAACGGGAGAAATTCAAAAAGTAATATTTGTTAATATTGCATTTATTTTCTGAAACCGACAAACTATTGAACAAACCACGGATGTTATGAATCATAACAAGCCTTAGATGTCTTAAAATCCTCGCAGTATGAGCTCGGATTTCAAACCGACATCTGCGGCAGTTATGATATACATAACATTTCCAGGTATGTTTATAGCTATTAAATATCAATTATTAATTTTATATTTCAGATTGTGAATAAAATGGTATACGAACCTCGGTTAAAAGCTTCATTGTCTCGAGCTATAGCTATGTAATCTGTACTTTTGCATCGTACAAGTCGGCGCCTATGGCTTTAGTAGTGTTCCACGCTGCGTGCATGTGTTTTGTAGTGTTTTGGGAGAGATAAAAGCATCTGATTTATGAACATTGTGTTTTAAGCTGACAAATATTTTGTTTGTTACGTGTATTACGTTACAAAAAGCTCTAATCTATTCTGATGCGGAATTTATACGTGTGGTTTTTACGTGGGATGTACATGACACATTGCTGCGGGTTCAAATCCTGAATATAACAATATTAACCAAAAAATACAACTGTGTAGCAAAATACACTACAATCTGTTTGTTCTTTGTGGCTCGAAACTTGTATTATGCAACAAATAAAACTGTTACGAATTCTCGTAGGACTATAAAATGTATTACCTTCCGTCACCTTTAGGTAAGGAAGGTATTGTCTTTGGTCAAAAAATTCGATGATGAGTTTTTAATCAATAAGCACGTTTTGGGGTCCCTAGAATACGAATTTACTATTTTTACGATGATGTCTGTATGTGTGTGTGTGTGTGTGTGTGTGTGTGTGTGTGTGGATGTGTGTGTGGATGTGTGTGTGTGTGGATGTGTGTGTGTGTGTAACAAAATTTTCGTCTGCGATAACTCTAATACTACAGTTACAAAAATTATAATTTTTTCGTGTACTTCTTCGTTACATTCATATGAAGAGCTGATTAGATTTTGGTTAAAATTGGTCAACCGGAAGTACCATCATTTGAAGATTTTAACAGTTTTTCTTGAAAAAACTATGTTAAATATAATTTTTTCACATTTGATGTTATTATAAATATTAAAGAATATTTTATTCTCTATACGATTTGACTGCATTTTATACGTAATATTAAATGGATATAGAGTTAAAAAATTATAAAGAAATTAAATTTCATAAAGTAGCCATAGCTATGGAAACAGCTACTATATTAAGAAAATTCTGATTGAAAGATGTCAGTGTCAAGTGAAATTGACATAGTGTGTTTGTCTTATAATTTTTACTGGAAATATAGGATCTTTTGCTTTCTGTATGTAATTTGTATAAAATACATACAACTGCTTTAAGGTAATGTACAAGAAATAATAATAATAATAATAATAATAATAATAATAATAATAATAATAATAATAATAATAATAATAATAATAATAATAATAATAATAATAATAATAATAATAATAATAATTAATCTTTTATTTCTGCAGATACATTACACTGTATATAGGAAACGTCACAAAATAATAATTTTCTGTATGAAATTTGCATAAAATACATGCAACTGCCGGAAGGTAATATACAAGAAATAGAATATTTAATTTAGCAAGGAACTTTCCGTATGAAATTTGTACAAAATACATAGAACTGACGGAAGGTAATGTGCTGGCCACATCAGATTTTTTTACAATTTTGTTTGGTTTAAATTGTAACCCTACAAAATTAAAATGGGTTCTTGCCGTATAATTTTTTAACTGAGCGATATAAAAGTCAATATATGTAAAGAATTGTGCGTTAGGTTTATGTTAAACTTTGTTTAAAAATATCAGAACGATAATTTTAACTATTTTTCCTGTTAAAAAAAATCAAAAATTAACCGGTTTCACAATTTAAAAAAATCTGACCTCCCGTCAATTCCATGTTTGAAATAACAATGGGCTTTAAGTAAAGTATCACTTCCGGTTAATCGTTTGTAAACAAAATATAATTTGTTGTTCTAATAAATAGAACAGTCTATAATACCAAATCTGGATTATATTTTTTTATGTTTTTCTCGAAAATCTGTTAAGAGCTCAAAATTATTTTTTTTTAGCAAAAAGTACCACTTCTGGTTTATCATATAGGTATAGTCAAAATCTAATATTTCAAATTATACACGAGTTTTAAATATCAAATTTGAGAAGTTTTAGATCATGTTTTAATATATTTTTTTAAGAAAATCTGTTTATAGCTTCCTGTAAAGTAGTACTTCCGGTTTATAAATTTTGCGAAACATCTAAAATGTCGTTCTCATTAATATAAAAATCTTAAATACCAAATTTGAAAAGTTTTGGATTGTATCATTTTATTTCTCACGAAAATCTGTTCAAAGCTTTAAATAAAGTATCGCTTCTGGTTTATCAATTGTATCCAAAATCTAATACGTTGCTTCCTTTATATAAAAGGCTTAAATACTAAATTTGACAAGTTTTGAAATACATCATATTATATTTAAATCTAATATGTTATTTCCCTACATACAAGTCTTAAATACTAAATTTGACAAGTTTTGGAGTATATCATAACATATTTTTCACGAAAATATGTTCATAGCTAAAGTATCACTTTTGGTTGATTAATTTTAGCCAAAATCTAATATGTTATTCCCCGTGATATGAAAGTCAAATACTAAAATTGAAAAGTTTTGGATTATATTTTAAAATAGTTTTTCATTAAAAACTGTTATCGGCTTCAAGTAAACAGTCACTTCCGGTTATCCAATTTTACCCAAAATCTAATAAACTCGTTATATGAATGTAAGAAGCTTAAATACGGAAAATAGATATATTTGGAAGTTTGTTATAAGAGTTATCGTGGACAAAAAAATCGTCATACACACACACACACACACACACACACACACACACACACACACACACGCACACACGAACGCACGCACACACACACACACACACACACACATACACACACACACACACACACACACACACACACACACACACACACACACACACACACACACACACACACACACACACACACACACACACACACACACACACACACATATTTACTAAAAACTCACCATCGAAATTTTGGAGCGATTAACATTACCTCCCTTACCTACGGTACGACGGGAGGTAAAAAAGTATTACTTTAAAAATATTAAAATAAAATTGTAATAAATATAAACCATGCATATATTATTCTCTTGTTAAAAAAATACAGTTAATTTTGTTTTTGTTTGTTTAGGTACAGCAGTGAAGAGGTGACTTCTCTGCCGGCGTTTTTCGGACGGTTTACCATTGGCGTAAAGGGACTAAATCCGGGGAAGAATACGTACTAGTCTCCTAGTCGTCCTGCAAGAGGCCTAGTGTTTTATAAATTTAACAATACAAGTTGGAATAAATAGACATCGAAATAGAGCACATTTATTTTGTTTATTTCAATAAATAGATTTAGTAAATAATATACTTTTAAGCGTGTTTATTATAAGCCAAATTGTTAAAAATGTAATTACGAAATTCACCCGTCATAAGAAGAGTTTGTATTTAAATATTTGAGTAGTGTATAATTCTGTAGTACCCCTCATCTTTGTTAATTAACCCTTGACGATCTGTTCATTAAACATTTACGTCAGTCCACACAGCATTTCATGGAGTAGTTTCAAATCGACCTAATTGCAAAAATTAGATTTCCTCTGTGCAGATTTCTCGAATTCCATTAGTTTGGAACTAATTTAAACGTTGCTTTGCTATAGCAAATTCACTTAAATAGACCGTACGCTCAAACGTTGCTTTTCAACAAAATTAAACTTTATTAAAATATTAAATAATTGGAGATATTTGTTTTTGTAATATGTTTATAAAATAATCTTTTATTAAATTAAGTCAACTCGGGAGCTTTTTTGGCAAAAACGATCTTAGTTCCTTTTTTTTGAATTTTAGATAAAATACAGAGGCAATGAATGCAAAAATATAATTTTACATGTTAAAGTCGTATGTTCCGGTGTCGCGGTTAACACTCTGTACCTATATTTAATATTATTTTGTTAATTAAATATTTTGTTGTATGTCCAAAATATTATTATTTGTATTATATAGTTTGTTTTGTTGTATGTTCTAAATAAAATTAAAAGTTCAAAGAAATAATCTTTTATTTATACAAATCCTTTCAATTAATTCAAAAAATTAAATACAATAAGTACCTATGTACTTTGATTACAATAATTATAAATTGTTCGTTCACGTATGTAGTTCGCAAAAATCCCGTTATCATAAGAGGGCAGCACCTGTCGTTAACCAAATCGAACTTTAATCGTTTATAGATGCTACTTTAAGGTAGCATCTATGCACCCAAAAAAATTTTTAATCGTGTATAGATGCTACTTTCAGGTAGCATATATATATATATATATATATATATATATATATATATATATATATATATATATATATATATATAAAATATACCCAAAAAAATTTTTAATCGTGCATAGATGCTACTTTCAGGTAGGTATACGCCCCACATTAAAAGAAGCATCCATGCACGATTTACTGAATTTAAATTCCCAATAGGTATACGCCCTACATTAAAAGAAGCATCCATGCACGGTTTACTGAGTTTAAATTCCCAAGAGGTATACGCCCCATATTAAAAGAAGCATCCATGATCGATTTACTGAGTTTTAAATTCCCAATAGGTATTATATATATATATATATATATATATATATATATATATATATATATATATATATATATATATATATATATATATTAGCTGTCATTTTGTTTAAATATCAATATGTATATATTTATATTTTTTGATACTTACCTTTCAAATATTATTTGTATTTCATCTGAAATTTAAAAAATGGAAGTATAAATAAAATATATAATTACAACTTCAATTTATTGATTTGTATTTAATACATTATATTTATTATTATATTTTCAATTGTACAACAATGCATTTGAAATAATACATAATAAACAACATTGATAATACATATACAAGAGAAAATCTTCTGTTATCTCTTGTAAATTCTTCCTAAGAGTGATCCTCCGTCGGCAATGGCCGCCTGCTATTAATTCATCGACTGCAGCTGCAAGTGAAAATAAAAACAAGTATTATTTTTTATTAATCATTTCATAATATAGTATATAAAATTGTTAATTTTGTAGAATTTAAAATTTAGACAAATTTTTTTTTAACAATACTTTCACAAAAATATTATGTTTGTATGTTAGTCTATTGATATAAGTATAGTGGCACTATTTTATTACATATGGAGGAGATATTACGGTAAAACTCGACTTGACAACCTGAAATTAGCTGTGCAAAAATTCAAAATCTCGCTTACATACCAATGTCGCTTGATGCTTATAACATCACTAACTTTTCAGGGGCCATAAGAACTACATTAACCGTGGTTTTAACTGGGCTGGAATTTAATGGACAAACTTCGCCGTAAAATCGAGTCACCCGATATTAAAAATAATTCATTTTATTTTTGTACGCTATACTGAGAGGGTGTAATAATCTGTATTGTGTTGTACCTTTACGTAAAATGTTGTGCCCATGTGAAGTCATCATCCCCAAGCAGCATGTCTTCAGTGTGTGCCTCGAAATATCTAAACAGATATAATGCGCGTTAAAACAAATACCACATAGAATACATTATTTCAAATACTTACAAATAAATACATAGACGATTTTTCTATATATTTAAAGAACATTTAAGTTTTTAATAATATTAAATTCATTCAACTTATTTTATTAGATGTACAAGTTACAAAAATAGACTTAAATAGGTACATGAAATGAAGTAGACAGCAGATGATATATGTACATGTAGGAATATATTATTCTGAAGCACCAATTGGTTTAAAGTGGCAAAAAATTAGACAATTCACATAAATGAATGAGTATTTTAATGATTTATAGTAACTAAAAGCATAATAAATTAAGAAAAGAGCATATTATTATATTTAACATACTTTCTATTCGTTTGTATAGTCTTATTTCATACAATATGGTAACTAAATAATGAAAAATTTATCATATTTATAAGAAATTATTTTTAACCTTTTAGAGTTTGGGAAATACGTCACTCCTAAACTGCAAAGACAATCTCTTGAGTGGAAAATGGCCGATTACGCTTCCACCCCAAGGGTGGGTTACCTAGCAACATTGTCATAGATCCCTACAATTAGGCGATTTCGGGCGACAATCGTTCACTTGCGGTATGTTGCGTTCAGATACGTTCACACATTCGGGCGCTAGGAACGACATACCCGGTATGCTTGGATCAGTGCTCACAGCTGAACGGGTTTGCGAGTCGGGTCAGCTCTCGGTTCACTATTTCTATCTCTTTTTATCATGTCTTTTTTTGAAATGTCAAAACTCAAAACAGTCAGAGTCGTGGTCTTATGTCAAACAGGGTGACATTATTTTCGTTGACTCTTTTTTGGACAAATATGGAAAAAACTATCTTTCTCCGTTAATGCATTTTAATTGTCAAACACTATTTTTGACAGTTTTAAATGTCGCAGAATATACATAACCACCAAGCACGGTGTCAACAAGTGAACCAAAGATTTTTGGCGCCACCATTAACCATATCATACCGTAACTAACCGTAAGTAATCCGAAGAAGTGAACGGGTATGTCGCCCGAAATCGCCTAAAGTAGGCTCAGCAAATTTTAATAGAGCTGTCAAAAAATATTAATAAAATTAAAGATTATAATTCAATGATTTATTTTGATAATTATTGATTTAAAATAGGATTTATTGGTTTTACTTGAATGTTAGTATGATTGTAATAGTAATTTAATTAACTTTCCTACGTTTTGATGTCAAATGAATAATCATCAGGGATAGTTAAGGTACAGTCAGTGCCGGCTTAACCGGGGGGGAGGCTTTTGGGGTCTATAGCCCCCGGCGGTAGATACGTAAAGGACGGTACACCGAGCAGAGCGCGTTGTTATTTTTTTTTTAAAATAAGAAATTTAATTAAAGCAAATGAATGTCCAGTTTCTAGCAAAATGAGATGATTGGTATTTATAGATTGAAGGTGGGCACTTTTAAATGGTGTGTGTAAAGGAGGCAAAACGGTAACAATCCTAAGATACAGGCCTCAGATATTGTAAGACAAGATTTAAAAAGGATGACGGTCCAAGCGTCAGGGTATAAAAAGATGAATGATGAATGTTCGATAGCGATATGCGCAAATTATAACTTGGTCAGCCGATTTCTGTTCAGTACGCGTACTAAACAGTAATTAATTTTTAGCAACTAGTTAAAAATTTAACCAATTAAGTACCTATGTTGACATAATATAACAAACAATTGGATAAAAATTTTAACCAGTTGCTAAAAATTAACCACTGAATTACACAATTAATAAAACCACCAAACGGCGCAAAAAGTTTGGACGAGTGACTGATGTAGCGAAAAAGCTCCGACTGCAAATTCGTGAAACTGGCGAAGATTTTTCCTGTGAACATTTGAAATGTTCTATTAACCAACGTTTCAGAACCAATTCGAAAATTACTTGTCATTGAATTTCAGAAATATGGGAGTTCATGGATTTTATAATTTCTACCTATGGTCTATTCCACGAGACCTTTCATTAAACCAGGACTTCGAAAACCGTAAACCGGCAAAAATAACAGAGTTGAAACTTGACCCATCTGTGGGTATAATAATTTTAAGAAATGACCAATCTGAGTTTTGAAATAAGATTAATGCACTTTGTCATATTGTCATTCCAAAAACATTAGATGGGGTTTCAAACTCTAAAATTCGCGTAACGAAAAAACAAAATTTGTAACATTTATCTTTTTTCCCCTGGCTCTTGCAGTTTGATGTTGGAAAAAAAAATTCTTGTTTGAGGATGACGGTTTTTAAAAGTTAGGCCCGGGCGGCAAAATGTCTTAAGTCGGCACTGAGTATAGTTGGAAAATAAGATTATTAAAATTTTATTTTGTAATGTAATGATCTTATTTTCTAATTGTACTTTAACTATCTCTGGTGATGATTCATTTGGAAACAAAACGTAGGTAAGTTAATTAAATTAATATTTATTGAATACTGTTGACCACGACTGCATCTCCAATTATTTCTCAAAATCCCTTAAAATAGGATAATTGTGAATAAAATAGTATACGTACCTCGGTAGGGGTTTCATCACAGCCTCGCGCTGTATCTGACCTCGAGGCTTTGCCTCTCGGTAAAATACATAAGCCCTCGGATGTAATATACTATTATGTCATTATTTATTTACCCTATTGTATATGTTTTGACTTGAGTATTAAAAAGTCTTATACAAATAGAACAATGTATTTTAAGCAGGTCAATGACCCCGAGTTTGATGAAACACACTAGCCGACCAATAGATTCAAATTACCAATTTTATATTTATATATGAAAATCTTAATTCTATTCACTAATTTTTGATTATACAAAAATTCGAATATATGTGTGTATGAACTTTTAAAACTATCTATAAACTATTTGTCTTTTATTGTCTAATTTTTAGCCACGAATGAATTTTCTAATCTATTTATTATATACACTCGTTTTTAAAACGTTTTTTTCACTTTGTCTATTTATTTAAAAGTCTAACCCACATATGGGAATGGTGGGTATGGGGCTGGGAAGTACCCTGGGAAAGCTGCACTCGGCGCCACTGGTACTGACGCTGTCACATACGTGGTCAGTACTGTAGGTATTACCCTCGTAGAAGTTATAGTTGTATAGGCAGTCTTCGCCCCAAAAGTTAACTTCAAAATTTTGGAATCAGTTTCTGTTACTATAGTTTGAGTAACAACAGGGGTGGAAGTAACAGAAAATTGTTGCTGTTGTTGAGGTGCGAATGGGTTTAGTGGGTTTATCGGAGGTAAACCTGGAGGCAAACCCGGAGGAATTGCAGGTGGAAGTCCCGGCAATGCCAGAGTTGATGTACCATATTCAAATTCTGTTTTTGTGACGGTACCAACTGGTTTTGAAATTGTTGTTAATGTTGTGCTGATTCCGTTGAACAAACTAACAATATGAGATTCGTAGACTGTATCAATTTTAACAACAGGGCGGCTGGTTGTTATTATTTGGGCTTGTGCAGCCGCTGCAGGGTTCAACAATCTCAGAAGGGCCAGTTGTTGGAGTTGTTCTGGACTTAGTTGTGGTTGCTGTTGTTGTTGTGGTTGCTGTTCTTGGAACGAATTTATTTTTGGTGATGGAGCATGTGCTTTCTTTAAACGCAAATGTCCTTCCAGTAATTTGGTTTTATCGACATCTGACAAATCGAAATCTGAACCGATATTGGCTAAATTCAAATCAGCAGGGAAGGTTCGTCTAGGCGAACTTTCATTGTCCTGATCATTCTCATCACCAAATTCTAACTCCAAATGTAATTCACTACCTGCTTCATCCAAATGACTATTGAAGTCTTTCAAGGTTTTGCTTGGAACAAAATGATAAACTTCCATTGGTGGTAATGTTTTTGTAGCTGTTACCAATCTCGTAATATGGTAAGTTTGTACCAAGGTGAAACTCGCTGTTTCATTTGGACCTCTAACAACGGGCAATACATGTGTCTTGAGCATGTCTTGAGTGGTACTAAACGTTTCTGTTAGTGTTTCCAAAGGCGGTGTTGCCATATCTGAAGCTAGGTAGACAGCGGGAAGTGTGGCAATACCGCTTTCCAAGTTGTTGTCTTTGTCGTACTGGGCGCTGGTCAAAATGTTTTCGGAAAGGGGTTCCGTGGCTGAGGGTTGGATGGAGGCTGATTCTGTAGGATCCAAGGTTCGTTCGAAGGTGGATGTTACAGTGATGTAACGGGTGTTTTTCACACTACCAACCTGAAGGAAAAAGGAAATAGTATAATAGTCATCAACTGACAATACAGGGTGTTAAAAAACAAGTGTAACATATTTATAGGACATAGAAAAGAAGTCAAAATAAGTCGAAAAGTTTTATACAATGTCTCCAAGAATGAAATATTTCAGAGATATTACGAGAATACGAGCCCAAACTTATATTAGGCGGGTTAACATTATCAAAGGGAGAGAAATTTCTAAAAATTTCTTTCAACTAGTTTCAAATATAGATTTTAAACTTATTAAAACTGAATTTGTTATTTAAGTATTCCGCCATTTAATATTGGATTACATCGCCTTTATTAGTAATACCAGCTTTAATTCTATTAGCATTGGATCTCTAAGTCCTGTACATTTTCCTGTGAGTATTGTCCCATATGTCTTATTTTACTGTATGCACTGAAATTTTATGAAATTGCTTTTCATTGTGCCAAAAGTAAAGGGTCTCGGTAGAAGCTAAATCCGGACTAGAAGATGACCCTTAAAATACCGGTCGAACTATTGTCACCAGTCATTTAAAGTATTCGAAAGAATTTTGTAGAATTTTCTAACAATTTGTGTAGATTTTATAATTTGTTGAAAATGTGACCCAACTAATATGAGTTTAGGCTCGTATACTGGGTGTTCACCACGACACAGGAATTAATTTTCCATGCCTTGTAATGGCAAAAATTTGGTATGAAAATGTCGTAAATCACTCCAAAAATAGCGATAGTAAAAATGGGGATCTGCGCATACTAATAGTATTTTCCGTAACACAACTGGTTCGACCAGATTTACGGTTTTGTGTTCCGTAAGGCTTGGGCCACACTATGCGTTTTGGCGGGACCGATTGACCGGGAAGACAACAACTTATTGTTTTAAATGAATGCGTCCATACCAATGCGGTTGCGGTCCGGTTGCCGGATACTACCGCAGCTTGTACGGTTTGAAGAGACCTGGGATGAAGTGACGGTCAATTTGCCGCATGACAACTACAATAGATTGGAGATAATGCGAGCGTTCAAAAGGATTTGGTTATTTTTTTAATAGACAATGTATACTATTTGGGCTCCGCACTGATTAGATTTTTGTCCGACTGTGTCCGAATTGGGTTGCCATTGCTGCCGTCCTGTTTAGCGGGATATATGTGAACGCTGTATGATCCAGTGTGCCTCGAGCCTAAGTAGTGAAATTATTTTCCGGTTTCTATTTGGAACGCGGTTCCTGAAAAAAGTTGGTAAAAAGTCGGACCACGGCAACCACTAAATAATCCTGGTTTCTCTGCTATTTTTACCCCTACTACCGCTACGCCGCTACTTTCAAACATCATCATAACAAAATCGAACGATATCCGTTAATGTCAAATTTCTAAACCACATTTTTAGTGGTATTACTAATAATTATTATAGATGTAAGTATGAAAAAATAATTTGTATTTGATATATTATTGGCTGTTAAGGGGTCTCGTGGCCGCGTGCCTGAGTGTCTGGTCGCGAATCTGGGGAACCGGGTTCGATCCCGACCGACGCCAAATATTTTTGGAGTGAGTTTCGACATTTTCATACTTAATTTCTGCCGTTATAGAATATGCAAAATATATTTTGTGTATTGATTCTATTGTAGAATTTTATGGTCTACAACATTTATTTAAAGCTTCTTTACCTAATGGTAAAGTCTTATGTTCCGATGTCACGGTCAAATAAATAAAATAAACATACCTGGAAGGTGTACGGTGATTTAATGGTAGCAAGTTCATAGTAGACATTTTTAAAGTCGGCCGGTGTAGAAATCTCGACTTTGACAGTCTCTAGTGGGAAGGCTTCATCAATTTTATTGGCATCATTGCTGCCATCATCAATATTAGCATTGGACGTCTCGCTACCCAATGGATTCAAATCCAAATCATCAGACCTAGCCGCCGGGGTAGCCTCATTCAACGCCGGACTCGTTTCCCCTGGAGTTGTCCCTGGGCCATCTTCCTCGTCTCCATTTCTGCGTATGGTGACCCTGGGTTTTGGGGTGGTCTTGTACTGCCAGCGTCCTGGAGCCCGGTTCAGCTTGAACTTGTACAGACTGGTAGAGGCGGAGGTATCCGCAGGGGTGGAAGTGATCCGGGGCTTGAACCCGCGACGGGAGGAAGGCGATTCGGAGGAGGATTTCCGACGCGAGGAGTACCTAGCGCCTCTACCAGCCGTAGAAGTCTCGCTGAAGACCGAGACAGTAGCCAAAGGCTCCGCCGTCCGGGAGAATTTGGTGTGTCTGTACGCATGCAAGCAAAATTTCATGCTGAGGCTGCCACAACGAAATTAGAGAGAGTGGAAGTAGAAATTTGAAAATTTTGCTTATTATTTACCTCACTAACAATTGTTGCTATGTTAATAATGTTCGTACTAGGGACAGTTATTAGAAACAAATTTTATCTACATATTATTGTATTATTTAGTTGCTCTACCACAAGTACCGGAAAGTAGTACTTGAAGTACAAGTACCAAATATCTATGCCCGTATCCATAATCGAAGCTCAATCTCGTACTTGAATATTATTTCGCCAAGCATTACTCCGGTCGTTCTCGACCTCAAGCAAGTCATATGTTTCATAGTCGATACTTCGAGAATTCTCGGTTAAGTTCTAATCTCAAGGTAAGGATTTAGAGAATTTGTTTTAGTTGCGTTGGTATATTTGTAAATTTTAATATTTTACTGTCAAATTATAATTTTGACATCTACATATACGTCAGGTCGTAGATATGAGTGAAATGGAAAATATAATAATTACATATACCACCAAAGAAAAATTGCTTTTGGCTAATTTGGTAGACAAATACAAGTTAGTTGAAAGCAAGAAAACGGACGCTGCGACCATTCAGAAGAAAAATGGAGAATGAGAAAAAATTAAAGGCGAGTAAAATGCCATCTCACATGTCAGAAATACCATTCAGTTAAAGAAATTAGGGAATAATTTGAAGCAACGGTAATATAAAATCTCAATAATTTCTTGAAATGAATTTAACTTTAAAATTATAATTGGTAAGCCTCTGTTATTTATTTTCTCTAATTTTGGTGCTACTAACGGTAGAATTGTATTGTATCATTAAAAATATATTTAGAAAATCTGTAGCGATTGCGAAAATTAATATCGTCATAAAATTCTAAAGGGTTTTCCATATCACGGATATATCTTTGTTGTGCAACTACTCTTTCGTCGTTATCATCTAAACCTTCCGTTACAATATCAACAAATTCTAAAAATTCTAAATTTTCTTCGCGATCTATCTTTTAACGTAAACGTCTTATGTCACTTATGTAATGGAAATGACAAGTTCACAAGTTGACAGTTTTTGTAAGGATCAAATCTACCTAAAATTTAAAAAAATGCATCAAACATTGTTTGAGCATTACTCAAGGTTGGTTGAAGCTGGATTCAAGTAAACCTTGAATCGAAGTACGACTGAAGTGATACTTGCAAAGCAAGTAACGACTATGAAACAAAATCCGGTACTCAAGGCATACTCAAATATGAGTCGAGGCGAAGTACTGACTATGGATGCGGGCATTTTAATGTTTCTAAATGTACTTGAAGTACAAGTACTTTTTTGTTTCTAGAGTACTTGAAAGTATCCAGTACATGAAAAACTACTCGTAAATTTAGGTGCGAGTATTTTTTCAGATAACTAATATTTTTCTGATTATATGGACCTTAAAAGGTGATTATTGACAAAATTTCAATAAGCAATTTTTATTGTGTTTTTTTAAAACAAGAGTTCCTCACTGGGACTTTCGTATCACCTAACGATCGCATGACGTAAAATTGACGTCATATGATCGCCAAGCGATACGAGAATCTGTACCGAAATATTAGAATGCCGTCGTTTTTACGTCATGCGATCGCCAGGCGATACGGCAAAGTCCCTTAATGTTTGTAAATGTACTTAAAGTACAAGTACTTTTTTAGTTTCTAGAGTACTTGAAAGTATCCAGTACATGAAAAACTACTCGTAAATTTATGTGCGAGTACTTTTTCAGATAACTAATATTTTTCTGATTATATGGACCTTATAAGGTGATTATTGACAAAATTTTAATATGCAATTTTTTGTGTTATTTAAAACAAGAGTTCCTCACTGGGACTTTCGTATCACCTAACGATCGCATGACGTAAAATTGACGTCATATGATCGCCAAGCGATACGAGAAGCTGTACCGAAATATTAGAATGCCGTCGTTTTTACGTCATGCGATCGCCAGGCGATACGGCAAAGTCCCAGCACTGTAGTTAGGTAATATAAACATTATATGTGTATGCAGTATGCAGATTAGAATTAATTTATTTATGCCAAAAAAATTATCGCTGAAAATATATTTATTAATGAAATTCACATATTTATGTGCTACAAGAATAACACCACACCACTGCAAAAGAAACTCTAACATACAATCAATTCTCATAAAATTGTTAACTTTTAAATTATTCAAGTACATTTAAAGTCATTCAAGTACATTTAAAATACTTCAAGTATTTAAAAATACTTCAAGTACTTTTCATTGTACTTCAAGTATTTTTCCAAGTATTAAGTACCAAGTACATGTGAATAAACTTACTTTGTTAAGTACAAAGTAATGTAAATAGAAAGTACTTCAAGTACAGTACTTGAAGTACTGACAGTACTTGCAAGCCTAATAAAGTATTATTCTTGGAAGTATTGCCCAGCTCTGCCTATCACCTCTACTTAAAGTGATAGTGATAACCAACGGTTATGAAGCAAAATTGTTCTTATAGTATAACTAGCGAATGAAAGTTGACGTTTAAATTATTTTATAGATGTGGTTTCTTTTTATATTACGGTATTAGAATTTTTGCAAGTATCCATTCAAATACTGGATTAGGAAATTCTAGAAATACATAAGAATAGTTTTCCTAAAATAGATGGATGACTGTGAATGATGAAATATTTAAATGCAAAATGCACTCTTGTTTTGTTATTCTGCTATCTTGTGCGTACCGTAGTCACCCATATAATTTGAGCAATATGTGCTAATGCATTTCTAGAGTTTCCTAGTCCAGTATTTGAATGGGAACACTTGCAAAAGTCTCATACCTGAATGTGAAAAGAATCCGCATCTATGAAATAATTTAAACGTCAACTTTCATTCGCTAGTCAATCTACCACTTTTAATTAGAGCTAACTGGAAATTAAAAATGTTCTCATCGCTTCTAAGCTTCAGTTTAATTATTAACTGGTTAATAAACTGTCTCCTTAACTAGAGGTAGTAGGATTGGGCCTTAATCAATTCAATTTTATACTGAAATTGAAAAATTTTCAATTGGAATTAACTATTTATTACCCATTGAAACCATGTTTAAATTTGAAGTATCAGTGGAGAAACTAGGCATAAGTTCCAATATTTTCATCTCTGGCGAAACTGTCTGTTACTATTAACTTAGCTATCGCTTAAAACGAAAAATGTCGCATTGAAAAATAGACACGTGTAATTTTTAAAACTTATGCTATAATATCGATGCTATAGCATTAATCTTAACTGACAGTTTAACCAGAAATGAAAATACCGGGCCCAAGAAATGTGTTGATATAACAGTCAAAAATTTTATTCATTGTCACGTCCAGGGATATAAAATCGTAAATTACCGAGGAAATTACCAAGTAAATGACAGATCATCTGTAAATTACCAAATTTTGTTTACGGTAAATTACTTTTCTTCTCACCCTACATCCTAAGACACTAACCGATATTGTACTGTACTATAATATACTATTAAACAGTATTAAATCTAAAAACATGTAGTATTAACTTTATTTATAAAAGACTGGTATCTCGTAGTTTCACTAATTAGGTAAACTCTCTCTAATTTTCGTTGACGGTAGCGTATGCAGTGTGCTTTTGTCGCATAGTGCAAGCTTTACATGCATCCATGCTACATTCACACATTAAATTACATATAACATAATAAACATATTCAGTATCGCATCATATTATTCACAGAATCATTATTACAATGACAATACTCGTATTTAAGTTACGACTGTTTTTAATTTTAAACTTTTTATCATGAAATACCCTACATATAATAAAGAATAAAATAGCTACTTTTTACCTCCCGCTACCCTTTGTAAGGGAGGTATAGGGATTGTGCTAAAAATCGTATATCAAGATTTTTATAAATGACCACGTTTTAAGGTCCCTAGAATCCAATTTTAACATTTTCAGGATGATGTCTGCGTGTATGTGTGTATGTGTGTGTGTATCCTCCACTCTAACTCATATACTATTGTAACATGAGACGCCCGCCGTCGCCGCCACTGTAAGCGAGTGTCTGTTTATAGCGGTGACGTAATCGAGCTAGTAGCCGGCCGATGTAAACAGACTGGTCGCGACGTGTTTAATAACTTCCGGCCGCCTGAACCTTTTGTGTTCATTGTTATTATGTGTTCGAATAATCTAGACTGTTCTAGAAAATAATGGCAGCTGTATATAAGGGACGTAGCTATGCTCGAGGGGGAGTTAATTAGTAACATGGAGAGACATAGAGATGTTGACATAGAGTGTTAGTGAGTTGAGAAGCACAGCAGTATCGTAGTGAGCGTATGCAGTTGGTGTCGAGTAGGTACTCGGAAGTTACTGATATTGGGATAGCTGTGAGAGAGAATACTCAGTAGTGTTGACGAGTATTGGGAAGCTATAGTGTGCAAGGACAGTAAAGGTGAGTCGGGAAGTTACTGATACTGGAATAGGTGTTAAAGTGAATACTCAGTACTGTTGAAGAGTATTGGGAAGCTAGGTATACGGGGACAGTAACGACAAGTGGAAGAGAATACTCGGCAGTGGTGTTGAAAAATTATGGCACACAGATAGTTGGTGATACTGAGGCTGTGGAAGAGAGAGAGAGAGAGAGAGAGAGAGAGAGTTACATAAATAAACAGACAGTGAGGTGAAAGGGGTGACTTCTGTCCGAGTAGTTGAATATACAGACGCTGTTGAGTCAGTTGAGTATATAGACGCTGTGGAGGTCGGTAGGCGGACAGTTGAACATGATATAAGTATATAGTGATATAAATAAAGTGATATAAGTATCGCGTAAACAGTCTTCAAGGATATGCAACAGACCGGCAGTCTAAGATTGGAACGCGTAGTGAAATAAATAATTAGTAATATCGTGGAAATAAATAGTAGTGTTAGTGGTTAAATAAATAAATAGTGTTAGTGTTATCTAGTTAATTATAGTTTTAGTCTTAATTAGTTATTAATAATTGTTTAATCTTAGTAATAGTAACTTCTTTATAGTTTAATAAACACTTAATTTTAATTAGTAATAATTGTCTAATATTTACACTTCACCCAGATAAAAAATAAAAACGTTACACTATATTCAGAAAATTTTGAAACTTTGTTTCGAACTTTTTCTGTAATGGACAGAGCCCATTAGATTTTGGTGAAAATCGGATAACCGGAAATGGCACTAGAAGCTCAAAATAGTTTTTCTTCGAAAAATACCTTTAAAAATATTTTTTTCGAGATTAATGTTATTATAAAAATTAAAGATTATTAAATTTTCTATAGATTAGCACTAATACTTTTTCTATATATTTTATAGATAAATTTATAAAATTATCTATAATTTAAATCCCAGATCCTACACTTTAAACAAACAAAACGCAGTTATTCAAATGTATGTAGCTGACAGATAAATGTCACTATCAAAGAACTAATTCTTTCAAAATAATATTAGTAACATTTTAAAAAGAAAAAAGTAAAAGAACAATAGAAAAGGAATTCAATACAGTTTCCAGCATAAGTAAATATGTAATGTATTAAGATTCATAAAAATTAACGATTCACAAAAATGTTTCAGCTAATCCACAATTTTGGATTAGTGAATTCTATTCTATCCCGATATTTAAAATTTAATATTCATTTTATTTATAGCTCCGGTGGCTAAATGGTTAGAGCAACGCCTCATGTCATGAGTGCCCTCGGGGCTCTGGGTTCGAACCCACTCTGTAATTGGGATTTAATCCTGCGAGGGTTTAAAAAAAAGTAGTTACTTGGATTAGATTAGACTATATTTTAAGAAATAAACTGACAAAATTAGAGTAAAATTCGCTTATCCAAAAATAAGGATTAACTTAATCTTTTTTTGTGACTCGGGCTGTAAATGGCGGGAGGTATTGTGTTGGCCACACCAGATTTTTATTTTATATATCAAGTTTGTTCGTACATTTTTTTGACTAATGTTATTTTGCAATGAAATTTGAATGTATACGAGTGTACTTGTACGTTTCACTATCACGATTAATGATTTTATATACCAAGTTAAAGTGCGTAAAAATATTCTTAAAAAAAAATGTTTCTCTTTGTTGCATTCGGCGTCCGATTTTTTGTCGAGGTCATAAGACTCCGGGGTTGCAGGGTAAAAACTGGTTGTGGTGTCACGTGATGGATGACGTCATCGTGTTAATTAAAGCCAGTGAGAAATCTGCGCAGGCTGTGATAAAACAATTGGGGGCAACATAAATTAGGAAACGTACTTGCCATAATCTGCTACATTAGGTCGCGCGCATAGCTCGTATTTACAACCCTCGCCCACCCCAGTAGAGGGGTGGCTGTCCCGTACTTATTAACGGGGTACTTTTACAAATTGCAACCATATTTCACCCCGTGATGAATCACCGAGTGGTTAACGCGTTGGCAGTCGTATTAATGGTGCAGAGTTCAAAACCTAAACGACGTCAAAATTGGAAAACCCTTTTCACGAAAAATTGTTTGCGGTTGACCCGCTGGAGTCAAATTTGTACTGCTTTTAACTTTGGAGAGAGATATATGAACTTTGCGTGGATTATATCAATCATTTCACCCTTACATACAGATACCATAAAGGCAACAATTATTATTTTATTCATACTACAGAATTTATAAATTTTTGCTTGCATTTTAATTTTAATCATCAGTGTATAGTGGCGTTCTCAAGATTTTGATCTAGGGAAGGTGATATAAAAATAAAAATAAAAATGCGCAGGCAATGATTCTGCTTGATATTAATATATGACCGTACCTAAATGTACTTGATTTTTCTCCATTTAAATAACATTGGGTTTTGACACAATTTGGAACTCTATTTATGTCAAAGGCAATAAGAGGTTTAAAAAATCGACTTAATATTGGAACATATACTAGAGTGACCCGAAAATACGTGGACAAAATTTAAAGTCCCAATCAATATTCTTAATACAATTGTAGATAGCTTTTTTGGGCTTTAACAATCTATAATTATCTTAAGAATAATATTTGAGACTTCAAATTTTGTACACATATTCTCGGGTCATTTTAGTATATAATCCAACATTGAGTGGATTTTTGAAACCTCCTATTGGCTAGGAAAAAAATCTGATGTGGCCAGCACATAACCTCTCGCCAGATATTTTACCTGGTTGTACGAATAAAACGAAAAATATTTTTAAATACACATACATAGATTCATGTCTCACTACAAAATAATTCTCGCATATATTTACAAAATCTATGGGATATTTTAATACATTTTCTTTATATTGAATATCCTGAAATTTTCTTTTTGTACTTTTCTTTTCTTTTTCTTTATATTCGCCATTTCTTCGCAAATTCCTTTTATATTATTTTTTACATACATGCTTTTGCGTTGTTGACTTTTTTTAATTTCACAATGATGTACAAATATTTTTGATAGTGGCATACAAATATTTTTGACAGTGACATTTATGTGTCAATATCAAACATTTGAATTTCTTGCCTTGAAGTAGTTTAATCTGAGATTTTCTACATCAAATTATTTTATATGCATTTCTTTATCTTTAAATCTATAGAAGATAAAATAATGAATTTATATTTATCGAATAAAGAATTTAACGTTCTAAGTATTTACATAAATTTCCATAAATAATATTTACTACTACTTTCGGTTGTCCAATTGTTAGCAAAACTTATTCAACTCTTCCCATTATCGTTAGATTGAGGAATCCGTAGTTAAAAATGTCTTAAATCTTATAGTATTTGAGAAATCGTGGATCCAACATCCACACACGCACACACGCACACACACACACACATCCACAAATACACACACATCCACACACGCACACACGCACACACACACACACACACACACACACACATCCACACAGGCACACGCACACACACACACACACACACACACACACACACACACACACACACACATCCACACACACATACGGACATGATCGTAAAAATGTTATAATCGGATTCTAGGGACCTTCAAACGTGTTTATTCACTAAAATCTGGATATGCGATTTTTAGCATGAATTCAATACCTCTCTTAGCGAGAGGTAAAAAGGGCATTTTAGCACAGTCAAATATTAATATTAAGCGAAATAATTGCCAGCACAATTTTTATTTATTTATTTCGATCAATTTTCGGGGGCATCCCGGTTAAAAATCGACTTGCGATCGTACCTCTTCTACCTACTGTAGAGAGAGATAAAAATGTTTCCCTAATAATATAATTGTCTTTCTCTCTGGGAAATTAGAAATCTGCACAAAGTATAAATGAAGGGTAACTTCCACCCCATCTTCGGTTAAATTTGGAGAGAGGGTGAATTCATCATGCTTAGCGAATCGTTTTCAAGCAATTCGTAGGATTGTATATGCATTTGAAGTAATCACGCCAGTAAATAAGCGCGATGTTCTTGGTTCAATTCCTGCCTTAAGAGGCTGCTGTTACTTTCACGGTGAGGTAAGCTTGCCCGCGACGTGGGAGACGAAGAAGGATATGGGTTGGGCCGGCAAGTACCCCCACTTCTACAGAGTATACACCCCTATTTACGAAATATTGAAGGGCGAGACAGGCTACAGGCTAGCACTTTCACTGTCCAAGTCTTATGACTCCTCAACAACGGTTTAAAAATCAGAATTACCATTCCGGCTATACATTTCAGAGGCTAAAAGAAAGAAATCATATACGTTTTTCTCTAAAACAGAATAACCATAATGATTTTTATTAAAATTTAAATAAAAAGCTGCCTGTAGCTTATAGCAGGAAATGTTTTTTGATCATTATACCATGCAGTATACCACCACAAGACTGAATCTGATTTTTTTTTACTACAATTACCATTTTCTAATAAAGATTAAATGCGTCAAGTATATTATTCTCAGAATTTATAGTACCTAAGTGTACATATTGATTGAAGGTGACATATATCATTGTAACTCTGCCACTAACACAATGAAAATTCTTTCGAGGAATCAAGTCCCTTCGTTCTCTTTCTCATAGTAGCTAAGAATACCGATCTGCCGATAATATTCTCGGTGACGTGGGAGTTTTCCAGTGCATTGATTACTTCTTGGTTTCCGGATGGTACTGGAAAATCTATGTTTTATCTAATTATCTTTTTCGGCAAGTCAGGTTCTGGAGAGGCAACTTCACTGCAAATCTGTTTCCAGATATATTTCTGTCCCTGGCTGAGGTTTTCTGGTACCATTTTGGCACAAACTTTGTCCATGCCTTTTCATCGTTCTCTTGTCCGTACACATCCGTCAACAGTTTCATACACTTACTCGGAGATTTTTTCAATTTTATAAAGAATTTCAGATTAATGCGCTGTTCATTTTTAAAATTAGACATGATTCCGACAAAACGATCAAATACTTGTACTTGTATCTTTAATTATTACTGATAACTGACTGACTACTACAAGGGAAATATGCTTATTCTCATCTGGCTCATGTCGATAAATTGACATATTTTAATAACATATTACTAATTTATTTTACACTTTTTCACAAAAAATTAGTCTGAAAAAATTTAATTTCGAGCAGCAGCCTCTTTACAGTTCAAATAAAATCAAGTTACCTTATAGCCTCAGAAAATAGAACATAAAGAAATAAGAACAAAATCTGTTTATAAGTACTGTTTTTTATCTTATTGATAAATTTCTCTATTGATTAACAAAAAAAATGAAAAAGTTTCGTGCTGGTGAAAATGCAGATTTGGTGTTTCGTTATGAATATTTGCAACGGTAATGGTATAGTTGTGCGTCCAAGAATGAATTTATATGAATTTAATCAGTAACTAGTTTTTACCTATTTTTTATTTTATTAGACACTGATTTTTTAAAAATTTAAATAACTAAAAAACTACTGCTTTTATCAAGTTGTAGCAAGAGTAACTTTTTTGTGTATTTTTGCAATGTTTGTAATATTTTATTAGTAAAAATCTGGCCAACACATAACCTCTCGCCAGATATTTTACCAGGTTGTACGCATAAAATACAAATACATATATTCTCACTACAAAATAATTCTCACATATATTTGCAAAATCTATGGGATATTTTAATATAAATTATGTACAATACATACATTTTTTTATATTCAATATCCTGTAATTTTCTTTTTCTACTTTCCTTTTCTTTTTTTTATATACGTCATTTTTTCGCAAATTACTTTTGTATTATTTTTTACGTATATTCTTTTGCGTTGTTGCCTTTTTTTATTTTCATAATCTTCATAATGATGTACAAATTTTTTTGATAGTGGCATACAAATATTTTTGACAGTGATGTGTCAATTACAAACATTTGAATTTCTTGCCTTGAAGTAGTTCGATCTGAGAATTTTTACATCAAATTATTTTATATGCATTTCTTTATCTCTAAATCTATAGAACATATAATAATAAATTTATATTTACCGAATAAAGAATTTAACGTTCTTTAATATAAGTATTTACATAAATTTTCGATAAATAATATTTAGATGATTTTTTTGTTGTAACTAGTACTTCCGGTTGTCCAATTGTTACCAAAACTTAATTAACTCTTCCCATTATTGTTAGATTGAGGAATCCGTAGTTAAAAATATCTTAAGTCTTATAGTATTTGAGAAATCGTGGATCCAACATCCACACACACATACGGACATCATCGAAAAAATGTTATAATCGGATTCTAGTGACCTTAAAACGTGCTTATTCACTAAAATCTGGATATGCGATTTTTAGCATGAATCCAATACCTCTCTTAGCGCGAGGTAAAAATGAAAAATAACAATGCAAAACTTGATATACAGAAACAGAAGAATGTATAAACATGTACCTAAATAAGTAGTATCCTCATACCAAGTTTCAAAATTTTAGTGCGACCAATACCAAAATTATTTAAAAAAGTGTCTGTTAAGGTGCACCTTCAAAGGGCTGTAACTCGATAACGCAACGTTTCCGTACATGTGTTTTAACGTTTTTCGCTTTCTTTTGATCTGTAGTATCATCCAAAAAAAAAAAAAAATCGTAAACACTTGTATATTTTGGAAAATATTTCAAATTGAAATAAATGCAGGATCTAAAACGTTTGCTACTTTCTGTGATGGAAGCATGGGATGAAGTAAGAGTGATGGAAGCATGGGAAGAAGTAAGAGGGGATGCTAAGCCCAATCACAAAATAGACGTTAAAACTGGGACGTACCCGTCCGTGAATTGTCTGCGAGAGACATCTAGTAATGAAACTACACACTAAAATTTAATTAATTTTAAATTGTAATAACATTATATCACATTAATAAATTATCATTTTCTAAATTGAAATCTTTTTTAAACAGCATATATTAATAACTTATTAAGTCACATTTCAAAATTTCGTAATCCAAACCATAAAAAAATATACTTTAAAATTAAGAATTTGAAACTTAATTTATTTTGTTATAATTAACAATAATACAAATTTGGCTCAGTAGCGAACTTTTTACAGGTTTGCTTACATTGTGTGCAAAAGTAGAACGAAATCGGTACAATAATACAGTCTCCACATTGTTACGAAATTAGTAAATATCGTCAAATTGACCTATTTTAATACCATATTACTCATTTATTTTAAATTATTTTTTAAAAAAGCCTCTGTAGCGAACTAAAGTCAACCTTCATTATTCATCATGCCAAATTTCAATAATTTATTATTTATAATAAAGTCACAGGACTATGGAGAAAAAGACACATTTCGAGCAGCAGCCTCTTAATCGTCTTATGAAAGTAAATTGCCACTTAAAAATAATTGCGTGCGGTGGAATAAGTTGGGGCCTTAGTCTAATTGTACTTCTCGGTCGTTAGTTAAAGCTGGGAATACATTACAAAAACTACCTAATCAAGAGGGGGTAGACAAGCTCTAATACGAGTATGCCTCGCAAAAAGATTTTAAAAATTTATTTATTATTATAAATATTATACAGGGTGTCTCACAACTCACGCCCCAGACGAAACTGACACTTGCCGAAGACAATAGGTTGCCAACAAATAGAAGAAAATAATTTGCGGCTGCTTGCATAACGGAGTTACAAGACTTTTTAATCCACCAATCCCGGAAGGATATCTTGAGGTGTGATGATATTATTACAAAATAAAACTGGTTGCTAGGTTTTAAAAATACTCCTAGTGAGTTACAAAATTTGTTTAACTTACTGTAATTTTGACACTTTAGAGTTGACTTTTCACTGTCAACAAATTTAGGTTAGCGAAGTTGTCATCCGAGATCATCATTTATATCGTACAGTGCAACGTTCCGAATAGACTCGTGCTGCCTCTCTGGCGTTACGTCCACATTCTCCGAAAATTATAATCATTTCTAAGTAATCAGCGGCTGAATACATGGTAAGAATTTGCCTTTTTTATTCACCTTGTCAAATTTAATTGACATGTTTCGAAAACTACAGTCGCCCACACATTTTAATGAAAATTTGATTTATATAAAACCCTAGTAACGTAAAATTACGGCAAACACACGTTAAAGGTGATTGGTCAATTTTAAGTCGTCTTTTCTCGAATATCTTTTAAGCTAGATTTTTTTTTCTTCGAAATAACACATCCGAGTGCTGTCTCGTGTTGTCTCATTCGCTCTGGGGCGCGAGTTTTGAGACAGCCTATATTTCACTAAATGATGCGATACTGATACATTTTTTTCAGACAATTTCAAATTTGTAATATTGTTTCTCTTTCTTCTGATGCAACTTGAAGGTTATCGAAATTTTTATGGAAAATAAATTTTTCTTTTCTTTCCATCTACGAAATGAATGCAAAGATATTTTTGCGATAAAACTTTGTTTACTAAGCAAACATTTTTTGATGATGTAAACAAAAAATGGAATTCTATTATTCATGTCGATGTCGAAATCAAAAGGTATTTCAACGAAACAAATTCGCGAAGTTCAATCAGAAACGAACAGCAAAACGAAAATAGAAATGAAATTGAAATAATTAGTTCGCAAGATAAAAAAATCAGTTATTGATTCAATTAAATTTTAGCGCAATTTATATTTCGAATAAGAATTGGAAATTTCCAGTAAAATTTTATACCAATTTTTAAGGTTATCACGCTTTAAAATAACGATAACTTTTTAAAATATTTGTTTTCTATTGCGTACCTGATTTCTTTTTGCTAAACCATGATAACTGGCAGACTGTGAAAACATTTAATATAACATTGAGTAATATAGATGTCAATGGGCTACTTGCGTGCCATTATTTTATTTAATATTTGCTACCCATATTTTTTCTTTTGACAAAATTTTCATTAATTGGCCAGAAAAAATTAATGAAATTTTAATATTTAAAATACCGCCGTGTATGACGTGGAATTACGCCGAACCAATGAATGGCCGTAAAGCAATAACATCGGTACATCTAATAGCAACGGCATGTCAGATCATCTGTTTGACGTTTGAATAATAATTTGAAGGTTAATATTTTCGTTTGTCATTTTAATCTTGTAAGTTAAAATCCTTCAAAATCCTGCTTAACAAATCGAAATACGTAATAAAAGTAACAGAAACCACGCAAATTGTAAATAATAAAGAAGAGAGACAGTGACATTTTAATATTTAAACTACCGTCGTGTATGACGTAGAATTACGCCGACCCAATGAATGGCCGTAAAGTAATAACATAGGTACGTCTAATAGCAACAGCATGTGCGGGTAATTAAATTTGACAGATCATCTGTTTGACGTTTGAATAATAGTTTGGAGGTTTGTCATTTTAATCTTGTACGAGTATAAGCTAAGTTAAAATCCTTCAAAATTTTAATAAATCGAAATGCGTAATAAAAATAACAGAAACCACGCAAATTGTAAATAATAAAGAAGAGAGACAGGGACAGAAAAATGAACTAATGTCAAAATCAAATTAAAACTCGCACTCGCTTGCCATCTACACGTTGCATTTTTAAATATGCATCCCTTTCTCCAGTTCAAAATAATGACGTCAAATAAAATCTTCTTTCTTAATTTATTAAAAAAACATAAATTTTTTTTAAATAAAATTTATATCTTTACGTACGTTTTCAACTTTACTTTAGGTATTTAGTGATAGATATCAGATTTTCAGTACCACGCAAGTACCGTATTGTTTAAATAATAAGTTTTTTCTAAAATTATGTATTTTCTTACAAAAAATAATCAATTTGTTATCACAGCCTTCCAGATATGGTTAATTATTCATAATTTTCTCTTACGTTTTTTTAATATATTTCTTTAATAAAATTTCACTTCAAGCACATCGTTGAATTCGTAATTTTACGTAGATTCCAAATGTATAAAAATATATAGGATAAAATAAGAAAGTTGCATCCAGTATTTTGAGAACCATATTGGTTTAAAAAAAATTGATTCGCTCATTTTAATAGTTCTATGATAAAGAAATTGTTTGCTAATTTAACCAACATCGTAGCTCTTATAGTTGTCGAGATAGCAATAGTGGACAAAAAACATGAAAGTCAGTGTTCAAACTTTCTTAAATAAATAAAAAAAATTATGTCCCCTTAATTTTTCCGGTGTGTATATTTGAAATTGTCTGAAACTATAAGTACTAAAAATATTTTTTTATCATGCTGACTCACTTGAAGGGCCTTAGGGTCTGCGTAGGTCTCGGCCTCTGCCCTTTCTTGTACCCCCCATGATTGGACTGCGGCACTATTTCTTGTTCCTGTTCATCTTCCTCTTCTTCCTGTTTCCGGTTTCGGAATTGGGGCTTGAACCCTGGACTGCGTCCTCCAGGTCCTGTCGGCCTTCTGGTGGATTTAACCAAGTTGTTGTTTCCATCCACGGAGACGATGGTTTCGTCCTGAAGACTTCCAGCAGGAGTGGGTTCCAGATGGTGTTTATGGGGTTGGTTTTTAAGGGCAGGTGCTGCAGTTTTTAGAATGCGAAGGGATGGGGAAGGATTTATTTTGGGTTTGTGGCCTATGTTTATTATATGAGATGTGCTTTGGAGTACCTAGAGAGACAAGAAAAATGGACACAAATTTTAAAATACATTCTAATTTTGCACGATCGGTTTTCTTAATGATTGACTGCGGTATATTATTATTATCATCATAACTCCCTGGGTTGTCAGGGTTGTCATGTAACCATAACTAATAACGCCCAAGGAAATTATGAGTTGTTTCTTTGGTAGTATTGTCAAGAACTTGATATTAATACTGGGATAAAGATTAAAAAAACAAGCAGAAGCATTCATAGTCTACCGAGTTCGTAAATTTTATTCAAACTTTCTGACCCGTAATCAGTAGAATATTAATAAATTATAGTCAGACATTAAACGATGAATAGGCAATTTGCGAACAAGAGCTACCTACGTATAACGTAACGTGACGTATACAATAACGTCTTGGTTGCTAGGCAATATCATATTTGATACTTGTCGTACGTGAAATTTGAAAACGTAATACGTCCGTTAGGGGCAAAAGACGGGCCAGTTGACGTACGTCTACTATAATAACCTAGTAGGTACAGAATTAATTTTAAAACGTCAGAAGGGTCAGAACCTTTTTGTTTTGCAGTCAGAACTGTCATAAAAGTTGGACAATTTCTTATTTATTCGTTAAACCGGATAAAACATTTAAAATTGAGAGAATTTACCATCGACGATAATTTGAGATTGCTAAGAAATATAACAGAGATGATTTTTATGAAAATATGTGTAGTTGGAACATCATTAAAAATAACTTGAATGGGACCACAGGATTTTTTTCTTTCAGAGCTATCAGTTAACATGTAGAACACCTTTTAAAGCTATTTAGCAAACATTAAATATTTCTTCCATTAGTGTTTGATTTCCTTACCAACAAAATACAATGAAAATGTCATTTTAATCAACGTACGTGTGATTAACACATAATGCAAAATCTAAACGTTTCAAAATTCGTTACGGTCCGGTATTAAAGCCGTAATGTTAGCGTTAACGGAATCTTCTCGTCGTCATTCTCCCTATACAGATATGGATGTTATCATGTTACGTTATAAATAATTTGCGAAGCTTATTTTGTTTTAAATAAATAAAGTAACATTCAGAACAAAAATATTAACGTAGCGGTAGAATTAGTGGCAGTGGTAATGGACTGGGTAAATGATTGAATGCGTTATAGCAAATGTATTTGTTCACATCCAAAACTCAAAACTTCTACGTTGCCACTAAGCTACCACTTAATTTTTTTGACAGTTTTGACGTTTATTGACAAAATGGATCATTTTGCGCTATATACACAAACAGACTTATTAATAAACTTTGCACAATTAAAAGTGAACACGTAACTTACCATTTTCGCTTATTTCAAAGGCAATTTATGCCCATGCATTTTCTTTTTTTGAAATAATTTTAAATTCCCTTAATCTCTTCGCTTATCTCACACAATGAGGTGCTTGTGGATAAGTGTAATTAATAAGTCATCATCTATGTCAGTTTCTTCTTGTGCAAAAATAAAATGACAGCTATAACTGTCAATCTTGCACCCTAGTAATGGACCTTTCCAATTTAAGGGCTATCTCTTTCTATCGCTGCAAATAGTAAGAAAATGGCGCGAACAACTGCCAGTTGGGCTGTCAAACGAAACGTCAAAAATATTGCAGTCATTAAAATACCTGTATTCTCAGTGAAAATTTGCATCGTTAGACATTTTACCTTCAATAAAAGCTTTTGTAACTTATTTCGATAAGATTTTTTATAGTTATCTTACATTTTACGTCTAATTTTTTTAGAATCAAACGTCATAGATCTCAGTTGTTCTTACTATGCGCAGATCCCCATTGCGCATATCTTCTATCTCTTTAAATTGGAAAGGTCCATTTATAATAAAAAATTCTAATTTCAATATTTTTTCATTGCGAACGGAAATAATTTTTTCATAATACCATACTATTAAATGTGCTTTAACAGTACTCTATGATCAACCAATATAAACTATTATTCACGAAAGATGATTATTCAAGGTCATTTGTGAACCGTCTGATATAATATTTCTTGTAGATAACTTCATTGGATTTCGTATGCATAGGTGTGCAACATGAAATATTTATGGACACATTTTAACTGAAAAAAATAAGAGTAATTTATTTGAAAATTATGTTTCTTTCTAAATAATGCCTTTCTGAAAGATATATGTTCTTCACTTATGTTTTTTCAAAATTTAAAAACATAGACAACTATAAATCAAGGAATAATAATTTGATTTAAACAGCAACGCCACTGAGTAAATTTTAGCAAAGAGGGTAGTGTAGTAGATAATTAAGTATCTGTAATTCTACGACATACGTCATTATTATTTCTAGTGTATTAGAAAGTAATGCCACTATTTACGTATATCTGTCACACCACATAAATTAAATAGACGTAGGTCAAATAATCTTTCTCTTTCTAATGCAAAATGTTGCTAAGCTACTGCTATAAAGTGATGTGTATTCTTTCTTCGAACAAATGACCTTGAATAGTCATCTTTCGTGAATAATAGTATATGCATCAAAACAGCCACGGCCGTTATTTCTAATAACTGTACAATTATTAAAAATCAAGTGTTTCTAAAAAAATTGCAGCATTATGAAGTGTGTCATGAAGAGCTGTCAACTGTCAATATGTCATAGAAAATAGAATTTTCAGAAGATATTTTATGTTATTATGAAAAATACTGAACGTCACACGCCTGATATACAAATAACAGACACGGTTGATTGTTACAATATTCAACCTCACCTGTTATTTGCTTCATATCAGCCTTATGACGTTAATAACTATTACTATCGATGCCACTAATTCTTACACTATCGCTAATTTTTTTTTATTCTGAATGGGCCTTAACTGGTAATACGATATCGGTGAAATGTAGATTACGTACCGTAGAAACATTATTTTCTGAGTTATAAGTCACGTTACATTTTACGTAACTAAGGTTCGCAAATTGCCTAATAATGCCTTCTGTCAACGTACATACCTCAGGCCAGAGGCCGTGGGAAAGTACACCGTTGACCCCAGGTATTATTGTCCTCATAACACGTTTGATACCTTAGTTACCTACTATAATGTTTACCGATAGGTTTTCCGAGGCAGTGGGTTTTATTTACGAATGACTGATCGGTAAGTGATTGTGATTTCTTACCGACCAGAACGCAAGGCGGTAAATTAATAAATAAATATTTTTTTTTATATATCAAATAATTTTCAATTCGTGCAAAGCACGTAATATTACTGCAGAATTTTAAGACATACTTAAATTCTTTTTAGCTTAAATAGCTAATCCTACCTGTGCATATTTTCCAGAGATATAGGTGCCAATAACACTGGTCTCATGAACTGTAGTAGCACCATCTTTGACGACAGTACCCCCCAGTTTTGTAACAAGACCTGTTGGATGGGCGTCAGGTCGTTTATGACCTGAAGAATGACCCGCTTGAGCTTTGGATTGACCCGGGAGAGGAGGGCGAGGTTTAAGATGAAATTTAGCACTTGGTTTTAAGTTAATGACTTTGTAGGTTTCTTCGACTACTTCGGAAGGTTGACGCGATAAGAAATCGTATTCGGGTTCGCCTATATTGTTCCCTGGAAAGACAGAAAAATGTTTGGTCAGAAGAAACTCGAGACAAGATCATTTTTGTGGCCTCTAGGATAAACGGATTAATTAAAGGATGTTCCAAAGCTTTGATTCTCCTGGATAATATTTTTTCCTACCTCGTGATTTAAATGAGTTATTTACGTGGTGTATGTGGATATGTAAGACGGGATCGCGTGAGGAATAATTTGGTGTATGTAGAATGTATGGTTAGGAAGAATGTTGTTAAGCGAGTAGGAATGAGCCAGTTGAGATGGTTTGATCATGTGGAGAGAATGAATAGTGAACGGCTTGTGATGTCTCACAACTCGCGCCCCAGACGAAACTGACACTTGCCGACGACAATAGGTTGCCAACAAATAGAAGAAAATAATTTGCGGCTGCTTGCATAACGGAGTTACAAGACTTTTTAATCCACCAATCCCGGAAGGATATCTTGAGGTGTGATGATATTATTACAAAATAAAACTGGTTGCTAGGTTTTAAAAATACTACTAGTGAGTTACAAAATTTGTTCGACTTACTGTAATTTTGACACTTTAGAGTTGACTTTTCACTGTTAACAAATTTAGGTTAGCGAAGGTGTCATCCGAGATCATCATTTATATCGTACAGTGCAACGTGTTGGCGTTACGTCCACATTCTCCGAAAATTATAATCATTTCTAAGCAATCAGCGGTTGAATACATGGTAAGAATTTGCCTTTTTTTATTCACCTTGTCAAATTTAATTTGACACTGACATTTTTCGAAAACTACAGTCGCCCACACATTTTAAAGAAAATTTGATTTGTATAAAACCCTAGTAACGTAAAATTAAGGCAAACACACGTTAAATGTTTAGGTCTCTGATTGGTCAATTTTAAGACGTCTTTTCTCGAATATCTTTTAAGCTAGATTTTTTTCTTCGAAATTATATATTCGAGTGCAGTCTCGTGTTTCCTCATTCGCTATGGGGCGCGAGTTGTGAGACAGCCTGTATATCTTGGTGAAGTTAAGGGTGTTCGATTGAGTTGCCGTCCAGTGTGTAAGTGAATGGATGTGATTGATAAAGTGCTAAAAGAGAGAAAGTTTTCGAGTGAGAAGAAGAGCGTGTATGAATACGATCATGAATATGGCCGAGGCGAAAGAAGTGTGCTTAGACAGGAATGTGTGGCGAAGGATGATTGTTTTGTAACTATTATTGTGGTCCGGTTGCGGTATTTCGCTACCGAAAATCGGTCATTTTAATATGTTAAGAGTGAGGAATATGTGTTGTATGATGTCAGATTAGTAAGAATGTTGTTGAAAGAGAGATTGATTATTTTTGTGGTTGATGTAATTATTATTTTTCGAGTTTGTGCTAACCCACTAAGTGGGAAATGCGCGATTTTATGTATGTATGTACGTATGTGATTTAAACGTTACTCAACGATTTGCATTAAGTCTATTGTGATTGCTATAGGTATACGCCTCAAGAACTAAGAAAATAATTTAATACTCACCTATAAGTGCCGGTTCTTCCTCACTCTTAACCTCTACAACACTAGACACCACAAACTGTCTCTCTTCTTCCTTCGGCGTCAAGGTCACGGTCTGTTGCACCACCTCCACTTTGCTGGCAATCTTCGGCTGCACCTTACTCGAAACTGGAGTGTTCACCACTGGAGAATTCACCACATTGACCAAACTGGAGACGCCTTCCACAACGTTCACCAGTGACCTTGGTTCAGCAACTACTTCCACTTTGCTGGAGTATACAGGAGGAGAAGACTGGGTTTGAACCTGGACCACGGAGGAGACCTTCGCGGGAGAGGGTTTGGGGTTCGAGTGGGTGGTTTTGCTAGGGGTTATAGAGGGTTGGGCGGGGGTTTGAGATTGGATGGGTTTGGTGGTGATTACCTGAGGAGGTGTATCGGGTTTTAGTTCTGGAAACAGAGATATATAAAATTATGAGAGTTGAATGACATTTAAAATTGTTTTCAGCCTTAAATTTATTAATTATTTAAGTAGAAGAGATGATAAAATCTTTTGAAGAATCTATGAACAGCTAATTTATAATAAACTTATTTTGTACTGTGCAACTTCAAACTCATATTATTTCGGCTGGTTAATATTTTCAACAAACCAATTAGAAAATCTGCACAAATGATAAGAATTTTCTACAAATTTCTTACGACTAGTTTTAAATATACATTTTAAAGTTACACAAACTGAATACGTTTTTCAAGTATTAGCCATTTAATATTGTGTAAAATCGCCTTTATTAGTAACACCAGCTTTAATTCTATTAATAGGCAATCTATCCCTAAACCCTACACATTTTCCTGTAAATTTTGTCCCAAGGTAGATTTTACTATACGTACTGAATTTTTAAGAACTCGTGTTTCATTGTGCCAAAAAGAAAGGGTTTCGGTAGAAACTAAATCTGGGCTAGAAAATGGCCCTTAAAATGTCGGTCGAACTTTTATCACTAGTTATTTGATCTACTAAATTATAATGAGTTTGGGCTCGTATACGACCAATGAGAATGTGGTGCGCTCTTCAAAACAGTTATCAGTGCCCAAATAATGACGACAGATGTGCGTTCTCATTAATGAAGACAAGATTTCAACAAATGGTATTTTTTGTCGTTATTAAACAATTGAAATATTTTTTTGTTCATTCCTTTTGTTGTAATAATATCAGGCAGAGTTAAATTTGGCTTTATTCAGGTAACATGATCCGTAGACAGCAGATTCGTATATTTCACGAGTAAAACATTTTAACAAAACCGTATTTTTTACGGGTTAAATCTGGAATTGAATTAAAAATCTTTTGTTTATTGTTTTAGAAATATTAAAAAGAGTGTTAAATTTATGTGTGTTGTTAAAAAAATGAAATCCCGCGCGGGAAAATATTTCGAAACGTAAATATAACGTTTAAACAATTTTTATTCGGTATCTTACGTGGTGGTATAATTTAAATTGTGTTATTTTACATATGAAACCAGCATTTTTGTAGTTACTTCTAAGAATTTCTAAAGATAACTAAAACTGTAATTTTATACATGAGATCCCACTTTAGATTGTTACCAAATCAGACAGGTTGTAGGTCGTGGTTCAATATAGTTTCCATATTTAATATCTCATATCTGAAAATATATGGATATTTTTAAGTGTCCCATTTTTTGAACAGCAGTGTATATGACATCCAAACGACATTTCACAAACGATATTGTTTATATTAAAGTCTGGTGCGGCCATCACAATACCTCCCGCCATTTACAGCCCGAGTCACAAAAAATATTAAGTCAATCCTTATTTTTGGTTTAGCGTATTTTATTCTAATTTTGACAGTTTATTTCTTAAAATATAGTCAATCTAATTCACGTAACTACCTTTTTTTAAACCTCTTGACAGGATTAAATCCCAATTATGTAGAAAAGGTATTAATGCAAATCTGTAGAAAATTTAATAATCTAGAAAAAACAACATTTAAAAGTATTTTTCGAAGAAAAACTATTTTGAGCTTTAAATCCCGGAACCTACTTTAAACAAACAAAACTCCTTGGTTACGCAGTTATTCAAATCAAATGTATGTAACTGACAGATCACTGTCAAAGAACTAATAATTTCAAATAAATAATAGTATCTAACGTTTTAAAAAGAAAAAAGTAAATAGAACAATGAGAAAGGAAATCAATACAGTTTCCATTATAAGTAAATATGTAGGTATGTATTTAGATTAATAAAAATTAGCGAAAAAAGGTTAAGCTATACTCTGTTACATTTAAGCCATTCAGTAGATGGAGCTGGCAACAGCGCAAACTTGAAGTAGCCGAAATTACATTGGGTAAACAGCCAATCAGAGAGGTCCAGACTATTCCCTATGCTCTGCAATACTGAATGGCTTAAATGGAACAAAGTCTAATCATCATTTTTGGATTAGTGAATTATATTCTATCTCGGTATTTAAAAATTAATCTTCATTTTATTTTCAAAAATGGTAATTACTTGGATTAGGTTAGACTATATTTTAAGAAATAAACTGCCAAAATTAGTGTGAAATTCGCTAATCCAAAAATAAGGATTAGCTTAATATTCTTTTTATATTTTGCGTTCATAATGAAGTCATTACGATACGCAATTGCGTATCGTAATGACCTTCATTTCGATACGCAATTTTTTGTTTAGGCGGTTGGTACTAGATGACGTTTCTTTAACCAATTTATTTTTAGTTAATTGACAATTCATTTTAATAATTTACATGAAAATGTACAAATGGTTACAAATATAATCACAAATTGATTAAGTTAATGTTATTGTAGAAGGCGCAAAATATAAAAAATAGTATGAAGAACTCATTTTATAAGACTTTCTTTTGCACGCGTCAAAATTTAGAAAACGAGCGTTAGCGACAAAAAACATGTCTTACAAAACACGTTCTTTAATATACTATTGTGACTCGATCTGTATACGGCAGGAGGTATTGTGTTGGCCACACCAGATTTTTGAGAAATGTTGTATGTTATATAACAGAAATTATTTAAATTAAATTATGAACACAAAAAAGTTGAACATTATTTTTTTAAAATACCCAATTCTTTTTTAAACACAAACAGTCAAACAACAGAATTTAGCTCCAATTATTTTGCCAAACTATTGTGCCGTGCACAGTTGAATTAAAAATTCAAAGAGTTCAAACGGTGAAATTTTATCCTAGTCAGCAGAGCTTCGCGTTTACAGTTTTTGTTGTGAAAATTAAGTGTGGGACAATGAAAATTTAATTGAATCCGCCAATATTTTCACAAAGTACCTTTGCAGTGTAGTTGTACAACGCGACAACGCGCATGCAGGTTATAATTAAAGCAGGTGTTTTTTAATTTGACAACAATGAAACTTCTTGCGCGAAATAAAAAGCTGTCGTCCGTCGCGCGGGTTGGCATCTGCGCGAATTTACATTTAAATCACGCAGAACAAACTGTTGGCAGGAGATTTTTAATTTCGCGATGAATAAAGAATAATTAACATTTTAATTAGTAATTTGAGCGCGTGGGTAATGGCAGTGGAATGGCGAGGTAGAGCCAACCAAACCACGACCGCCATTTGTCACTCGGAAGATTACAACGGATTCTTCTGTTTTCCTTATTGCTGGACCACGGAGATTGTTTGTTTAGAAGATGTCACGGGGCAAATACAAAATACAATTGTGTCTCAATTCAAAAGAATACGACAAAAGATTTAGTTAAACCCTTCGATTCCATTTTTTTATGTCAACATACTTGATGGATGAAAATACTTAACTTGCTAAAAATTAACGACTGACTTAAATAATAAGCCCAAATTTGATTTTATTTCAAAAAATCTGATGTGGCCAGCACATTACCTTCCGTCACTTATATGAGGCATTTACAAAAATTCTACCGGTGAAATGTTACCGGTAAACAGCTGTTTATCCGGTTATAACTACCTAATCGGAATCGATATTTTAACAACGCAAATGGCAAACAGGGTAGATCCATAATCTATAAAAAAAATTAAAATTTTGAAAGAGGTTAGAAATTTGATATAGTTAACAAACTTTTAACGCGCGCGCTTCGCTTTGCATCACTACCTTTTATTTAAAATTAGATTCTTCATGAATCCGGTAGATAGATCTGGTAGATATTGTACAATTTTCGAGCACAGTATCTTTTTACCACTCGTGTTTTCGAACACAGTCAATAGATGCTGTATCTACCAGTAGAATTTTGCGTTTGTATTTTATATAAAATCCATACAGAAAGTTCCTTGCAAAAGATTCTAAATTTCTTGTATGTACATTACCTTTGACAGTTGTATGTATTTTATAAAAAAAATTATATAAAAACTTTCAAGCAAAATTATCCTATATTTCGAGAATTATAACACAAATATACTACGAATATGTCAATTGACATTGACATCTTTCAATCAAAATTTTCTTAATATAGTAGCTGTTTCTAGTATAGCTACGAAGAGGAATACGAAAGAATGATAATTTTTGGTATTGTGGTTTTAGAGTTATCGTAGACAAAAAATTTGTTACACACACACACACACGCACGCACGCACGAAACGCACGCACGCACGCACGCACGCACGCACGCACGCACACCCGCACGCACGCACACACACACACACAGACACACACACGCAGGCACGCACGCACGCACGCACGCACGCACACACACACACACACACACACACACACACACAAACACACACACACACACACACACACAAACACACACACACACACACACACACGCACGCACGCACGCACGCATACAGACATCATCGTAAAAATAGTAAAATCGTATTCTAGGGACCCTAAAACGTGCGTATTCATTAAAAATTCACCACCGAATTTTTTTAACAAAGACAATACCTTCCTTACCTAAAGGTGACGGAAGGTAAAAAAAACTAGGTACTCACCTGGAGCTGCAACGCTTTGTGGAGAAAACACCATAACCGTGTTTCCTATCGTTGTCGTGAAGTCCAAGAAGCCATAGACAGTTTGCGTTACAAAATTATTCGCTGGAGATTGAGTTGCTACTTCACCCGCATTTTGGGGGTTTACGAAAACTGGTCCAGATGCACACGCAAGTTGCACAACTGAAACAAAACAAAATCTATTATACTTTATTTCAAAATGAATCATTCTGGATACAGAAGTCAAATACGCTGTAAATGCTTATTTCGCATACCTTGAGGAAAGTACCTTTCATGATGGGATTAGTGTATTGGAACAACATTGGACTAAATGCATTGCACTGCTAGGAGACTATATTGAAAAATAAATATCATTTTAAAAACATATTCTTAATATTATTAGGCTAAATAATTTTCATGCCACTCTCGTAATACTCAGTGGTGTACCTAGGGCGGGGCAAACAGGGCAGGTGCGCCAGAACCTAGGGGGCGCCGCTTGAAGCCCTTGGTATCCGTAAGTAACTTGGGTGCCAGAAATTGAATTGTTAAAACTGTTGATTATTGTGCGTATTGACATTTTTCGGAACTGTTGAAGCTCTCTATCTGTTTTTTCATCGTCTACTCAACGCTGGGAAATACTCAAAAACGCTGTGCTCATAGTTATTAAATCTGAGTCTAAAACAATATGGAGTGCAAAAGTGGAAGCTGTGAAGCCCATAAACAACTACCTTGACGGCATACTCCAAGTTCTCGAGACTATAATGGATGATGTAAATGAAACGAGTGAAACAAGAAGTGATGCTACGCAATTGTTCAACCGTATGTTGACACTCGATTTTCTGACTACTTGAATTTTGGACGAGAGTACTCATTCCTATTGATAGAAAGACTGCAAGATATAAATAGGAACTTTCATGATGCCGTCTTAGATTTGAAAGGTTTAAGAGATTATTTTCACAATGAAAGAGAAACTTTGGTGACTGAAGCTCTGGAAATTGGACTTAGTCTCTGTCAAAACTGGGATGTCGAAACCGAAAAACGCCAACGGCAAAAAATCCTCGAATAGTCATGCAAATAATGTTGACTATTGCAGTTTCCATCGCTAGCTGTTAAAGATCTTTCAACAAACTAAAACTGATCTTAAATTATCTAAGCGTCTCCATGGATCAAGATCGATTAAGTGATCTTGCTTTGATGAGCGTTGAAAGGGAAGAAACTGAAAAGATCGATTTCGAGCACGTTATTAATGCCTTTGCATCAGTGAAGGCAAGGAAGATGCAGATGTAAAAAACATGCAGATCAAATTCGTGGATGTGTTTGTTAGACCTTGTACCACTCGCCGTCGCCGAATATGCTTATGTTTCCGCACATCGACTCTCTGAACAACGAGACTATGGGAGATCTCCAACAACTTCAACGCGCATAAGTTCACCTTAGGAAAGATAATTGGACTGACTACTTATACTCGACTGACACATAATTAATCTTAATGATGTTCCTAAATATTTGATATCTAAATAAACATACACAGGGTGTTCCGCGACTCGACCGACAATCATATACCATATATTCCGGGGGTCATTACGATCAAAAAATATTATATGACCTATAGGTGTATAGAGTGTTTCGGAGATTACTACGTTTACATGCAGTTTTGAAAATGGTTTCAGTTTTCAGTCAAAATTATGCAAAACTGTTTACATGCAGTTTTCAAAACAAGTTTAAAAATTGATTTGAAATCAGTTACGGCGCATGCGCATTTAGCTGATGTAAGTGACAGATCCACTTCACTCCAAATACTTTGTTTTGCTATTATTCCAATTATTTATTATAATTCGTACCACTACGCACTAAAACTACACAACTGTCAGCATATTTGAAGGTTAGTAACACAAAGCGACAGAAACGTTATGCTCTGTACGCATGCGCAGTAGCGAAACTGAATTTTAAGTGTTTACATGAGTAGTTTTGAAACTAGTTTTCAAGTCCAACCCACGAATTTTAGTTTTGGTTTGAGATAATTCAAAACCGTTTTGACACTGTATAAATGGCATTTTCAAAACTAAAAACGTTTTAAAAACGGTTTCAAAACTGCATGTAAACTCAGTATATGAATGAATTTTAAAAAAATGATAATTGATAGATATTTTGTTATTGTGCTGATTCATTCATGGTCGAAGTTACTTAAGAATATATATGAATATTCTTAAGTAATTTCAACAACAATACAAATGCCACATATTTCGCTATACTAAAGCGAAAAAGAAGTAATCTTGATTTTGCATTGTTGACAGGGAGCGCAATTACGACCCTTACCCTGGGCACCATTTCACTTAGGTACGCTACTGGTAATACTCCAGTTCATTTTGAAACAAAGTCTAGTGAAAACTACCCTGTGAACCTCGCTAGTGTTTAATTATAGGGTGGAACAATCCCATCGATTATTTCCCCCTCGATTCATTTGAATATTACGCACGACTCCTCTCTTACTTGAAAACATTTAGAGAAGAAAAAGGCGGCGGGAATTTTTTCCACGGAATCTAATAATGGAAATAATCAAAGGGAAGCGAAGCGCTTTCTCTCAAGCGAAAACATTCGATAAACCAACGTTTTATCTGCGCCACAATCAGTCTTAAAACTCTCCTTATTATTTATACCGAGCCGCTAAATTAATTTAGTGATAAAGTGTTGGAGCGGAGAGGTCCAATTAAATTAGTATTCATGACAGTGAAACAAACCTTTGCTTTAGAATTCACAGCCAGATACCAGATTCCCCGAGCCGAGCGAGATATTTATTTGCAGTACACCCTAAGAAACTCATACAACAAAGAATTGCCCTGCACTGGTGTTATTAAATGAAGTAGCGGAATCTTTATCAGCAAGGTTGTCTTTGTTTGTCATTTATACAAGAACAACTAATAGATGAGCTTTTGACAAAAACAACTTTGTACATTTTTTGTAAATTTGAGTTAATTATTAGAAAAATAAACATTGATGAACAATTACATTATAATTAGACATATTTATAGGACGTTTTTGTAGAAACCCTCAACTTTAAAATGTAATAGCTTTTAACTAAAATACTTTTTGCGACAAATAGTTTTACCAAATTGTTTAGCTTCCTTGAAAGTAGAAGTCGCTCTATGTAACTCATATTTCAAATATTTGAACTACGATTGCTTTTGTTAAAAGCTCTTTAATTTTAAACAGTTATTTACTTCTCACTTAAAATTAACTTGCTAAAGTTAAGTTAATACTTAGTTTATCAATTTTTAAAGTATCGATGCGAGTGAATACAGTCGAACTTCGATAACTCAAACCATGACTTGCCACAAAAAAAGTTCGAGTTATCAAGACTTCGGGTTATTAAATAAAATGCATGTGTATAAATATTATTTATGTATATATGTATTAATTAGCAAAAATCACTTACCTTATGATATATACAGATTGATATATGTATACAGATCAAAGTTATAAACATTATTTTAGTGTAAAAAAGTCAGTTATTTGTGACGACGAGAGAATTTTTTATTTTGATTTTCAATAAAAAAAGCTTCAATGTTATTTAAACCATTATACAGGGAATCGGTTGTATGTTCATTGGTTTTTAAATACGAACGCAAAAAGCTCAACGAATTTTCAACCAACTCGCTGTCATCTGTATTGTCGAGCTCTACAGATTCGGATTCAGATTTATAGAGCTAGACAATATCTTCATCTGTGGGAAACTCCGAAGTAACAATATCATCATCCACATGTATAAAATCATTTAAGGTGGCACCTTCTGGTGTAATTTTAACATTTTTCCAAGCTTCATATTCCAATTGCAATTGAATTTCTGCCCCACCTTTTTCATTCATACGTTCACTTATGAAAATCAAAAGAATTTCATCCTCTTCGTTCCACTCAGAATAATGACCAAAGCCGGCTTTTTTAAAACAGTAGACACTGTACTTGCCGGAACATCATATTTCAGAGCTACATCTTTCTTTCGTGAACCACTTTCCACTTCTTTGATCAGTCTGAATTTTTCATCAATAGATAAAGTTTTTAAAGTACGTTTTAATGACATATCAGAAATGAAAATGTCTTAAGCGTGATAAATCAAGTAGGCACAGTATTTTTTTCACTTAATAATAATTAACAAAGCAGGTGTTTGAACTTCAGGAGTACAGAAACCGAACTGCCTCCATCATCATGTTAGAAAATCACGTAATTAGAGGATTTTCCCCAGAATTCGACTTATTGAAGCTGGCGCCACATATTCTGTTTGAATTATAAAGATATTCGAGTAATCGAAGTTCGAGTTATCAAGTAAAAATTACTCATAATTCTCACTCTTGACGTTATTGCCAACTAGTTTGATTCGAGTTATCCAAAATACGAGTTATCGAAGTTCGACTGTATATGAAATTGGGGTGTATTTTGTAAGGAAACTGTTAATTTTAAACAGTAAACTTGCTGTTAAAATATATTTTCTATTCCGTAACTATCAATTCTGTTAAAATTTTTACACCAGTGTGAAAATTAGGTTTAAAACTATATTTTAACGTCATTCAAATCGATGCTTTTAAAATTTTAACATCTGTTTATACAATGAAGTTATCAAAGCATTTGAATATGTTGCACTTCCAATTAATGAAAATGTAATAGAAAACGAAAGAAAATTACCATGGGTGAATATAAAAAATATCTAGATGATATTTAAAAAATATACTTTTCACAAAGTATTTTATTTAATAACGATCACCCGTTCCATCATATGTCTTTGTATATCACAGCTTGGTGCCAGTTTAGTAGGAATATTTAATTAACACAATTCGAGAAAGATTCACAACTGAACTTTTAATTGGTATACCGAGAATACGATTTAGATGTATCGTAAAACATAGTTCTTTATTATAATATAGGTATTAAATGCAGTTAAAATTGCTTATCCCTGTATTGTTCATCAAACCAAGGTAACTTAACATTTTGGATTGTCAATTCTGATGCGGATCAAGAAGATAAATTTTACATACCTAATGATAACTTAATAATTTACAATTTCAATGTAATTCATTTTTAATATGGAACCTAAAAATGAGATATGGTTATGCAGCAGATTTTTATTTATTTTCCGAAGCATTATTTCCATTCGTTTTTCTAAAATTTCAAAGTGACACATTAACTGACAGTTGTTTACTCTTTTTATCATTTTTATTTATTTGTGTTATGGTTACTACATGACATTAGCAAAGACGTGCCTTTTTTCTGTCTTGTTGATCACTTCGTTTTGGTATTTAGCGGACATGTTAAAATTTATGATTTTAACAGCAGTGTCAAATTTTCGCATAGAGAATACCAAAAAATTAATTTATTGTTAACAGTCGTGTTAAAATATAAATTTTTAAAGGCACGTTAAAATTAACATTTTTTTACAGGATACACCCCATTAACGAATAGAGTACGTGCACGTCACGTTGACTACCATGTCAAAATCAGCTGAGTGGAAGTAAACATATGTTACTATATGATTGACATGTGACAAGAAGCCGAAATCGATTAAGTATTTAATAAAACTTATTTGTGAAACTTCCATTAAGTGTGCCTTTAATTATTTTTATTATAATGTTTCACCAAGTGCCTGCAGTTGAATCTATAAATTTTATTAGTTCAATTTTTAAATTGTAGGAATTCGAGATATTCGAGTGCTCTTTGGATGCTGCAAATTTTCAATTTTTTATTTAAAGATTCTTTGCATTTAACATTTATGCAAAATGTAAATTTAAAACTTCCATGCATCCCAATTACATTTTCTGCGAAATGTACATTTTCGCGCAGTAGTTAAGATGTTCTGTAGTAGAAAAGAAATGAGTATAAATTATCGTTGTGCATGTTGGTGTGTTGTAGTAGAATAAAACTGAAGTATAGCATGTACGGAGCACAGCAGTGGAGTAGAGAGCCTCTGGCAATGATGCAAGTAAGAGCTCTCATTGTCCCGGGAATTTATGTGCCTGTTATTCGCAGTTTTAAACGCATTTAGATCAGTTTATCGACAACGCGAACCCGGATTTATGATGATAAAATGTTGACATTAAACGCCGCAAGGAAAACTAAGGCACGAAAATAACGGAGATTATATTCGAAGCAAAACGCAGAGAAGAAGACAATAAAACGAACTCAGGACAATAACGATTAGAACAAGAAGAGATAACTAAATGTTATCTGATTATTTATGTTTGTTTTTCTTATACTTTGAATCAAAATCGTTGTACGGTGTGTAGAGTAGAGTAGACACGTCGCAAACAAGGGCTGTAGTAGATTTACTCGTATATCATAAACTTGGTATTCCAATGCACGCTGTTTCGATTCAAGAATTCTTAAACTAAAGCTCTGATATCGCAGATACGTATTGTAGGTAATGCTAATCCTAGTTCCACGAAACACATTCAATAAAACAAAATAAAAAATAAGAGGCGATGACTTCAGTAAAAAATCTAATGTGGCCAGCACATTACCTTCTGTCAGTTCTATGTATTTTGTACAAATTCCACACAGAAAGTTTCTTACAAAAGATTCCATATTTCCAGTACATTACCTTCAATTAGATGTATGTATTTGGTACAAATTCAATACAGAAAGTGTCTTGTAAAAGATTCTATATATTTCCTGTAACATTATAACACAAACATACTATGTCATTTGTACTTGACACTGTCATTTGTCAATCAGAATTTTCTTAATATAGGTAGATGTTTTCTATGGTTATATAGCACACAGCTGGCTGCTATATGAAATTTAATTTCTCTATATCCATTGAATATGATGAGTAAAATGTAATCACATCGTATAGAGAATAAAATATTCTTTAACATTTATAATAACATTAAATGTGAAAAAATTATATTTAACAGCGTTTTTTCAAGAAAAACTGTTAAAATCTTCAAATTAGGGCACTTCCGGTCGACCAATTATAACCAAAATCTAATCAGGTCTTTATATGGATGTAAAGGAATACGAAAAAATTATAATTTTTGGAAAGGTGGTATCGGAGTTATGCGATCCGAAAAAATAGTCACACATATACATACATCCATCCATCCATATACATAGATACATACATACATACATACATACATACATACATACATGCATACATACATAAAGACATCATCATAAAAATAGTAAAATAGTAATCTAGGGACCCTAAAACTCATCACCGAATTTTTTGACCAAAGACAATGCCTTCCTTATCTAAAGGTGACGGAAGGTAAAAATTTAACATTCATTTGGATTCGTGAATGTGTATATTATTTTCTTTGCCATTGGAATTAGAAACATCACAAAAATTCAAATTTCCAAGAATTAAAAGATAGGGACAAATTCGACTGACATCTTTGACTATACAATGAAATAAAAAAAATTGTAGTCTTTGAGATTCGTAACTTAAAAACAGATTTTTTTATAAACAAAGATGAATTTTCAAAAATACAGCGAAGAATACTTGAAAAAACCCGAAGAATTGTTGATGCAGATTTTGCAACTATTTTAAACTTATAGTATTATTCACGTAAGATGAATATTCAAGGTCATGTATGAACCGCCTGATATAATATTACTTGCAAATAACTTCACTGCATTTCGTACCCATAGGCGTGAAATGTGAAATATTTATAGCTATATTTTAAAAAATAATTGTGTTTTATTTGAAAATTTTGATTCTTTTTAAATAATGCTTTTCTTAAAGTTTTATCTTCTTCACCTACATTTTTGTATATAACAAAAATATTGACTTGACGTGAATTATAAATTAATAATTAGATTTAAATGTCAACGTCACTGGATAAACATTAGTACAGATGGCACTATATTAGATAATTATATGTTTCTAATTCTATGACATACGTCACTGCTATTTTTAATGTGTTAGAAAGTGATGTTACCATTTACGTATATTTGTCACACCACATAAATTAAATAGACATACGTCAAATAATCTTTCTCCTTCTGATACAAAATGTTGCTAAGCTACTGCTATAAAGTGCTGTGTATTCTATCTTCGAACAAATGACCTTGAATAGTCATCTTTCGTGAATAATAGTATACCAATGATATACAGATAGATAGCTTAGCTTAAATTGACAATATTGCATCGAAATTTGCTGTCAAAATTTTAATTAGCATTTTTCTTTTGTTTTATTAGTACAACTGGGTATTAGACAACTGAATTATCAAAATATTATAAACTCCCTAGGGTTTACTTTTTAACATATTTTCGTCCTAGAGGCAAAATGTTTGACTTCTGTCATGATTTTTATAACAAAGATTTTTTCAAAAGTTCAAAAGTCAATTGATTTATTATTTTATAACATGCTATTTTTATCTGTTTAAAAGTTCTGTTTAACTGTAAGTTAATTCGAAAAATAAAGCATCGATATTATAGCATAAGTTGTAAAAATTACACGTGTGTGAAATTTTCGTTGCGACATTTTTCTTTTAACTAACAGTTAAGTTACCAAACAGGTGAAAATGCCAGACCTTAATTGTATTTTCTGGCAAGAAACTTAATATTTAAATCATTTATAGTCTCCAATGGCTTTTTTAATTATCTACTCCCGTTGTTGAGTGTCGGAGCCTTGGCAATATATTTAATCCCGTTTATCGGCAATCCCCGGACAATGCACAACAACAACGCTGTCCAGCGCTGATAATTATAAATTCTCCATGTCAATTAACGCGATTTCATGCACCACACGACGTGAGCATGACCCTAGCGTGAGTGCGCGTGATGCGCGTGAGCCAAGTGCAAGCTCTACCACCAGCAGATAAATTGCCAGTTGTACGATGTCCATGTTTTAAATGTTGTCCATGTTGCTGCTGATTTATACATAGCAGGATTCACTAACGTGTTTGTGTTGCTGATGGACGCTACAACCAAACATATGTGACAATCAATGATGCAATTGGCGAAAGCCTTGCTTCTAGGCAGTGGCGTAACTAAGAGTTCGGGGGCCCGCCCGCAAAAAGTTTTTGGGGCCCGTTTTTAATTGTACCATTTATCATGAAGAATTACATGCCTCAAGAACTTGTGGAAATTGTGACTAGACTCACTTTCATCTGAGTTGATATGTTAGCAAAATAACCAATATTGGAGACCTGAAAATCTAAGATTAGGCACTTTTACATCCCACCAAAGTCGTTGTATGTTGTGGCATTTACTATGAAAATGTGATTGGCCCGTTTTTTTTTCTTTTTTTTGAAAATGATATTGGTGGCACAGTCCTCTGGTGAAAGTTATAGGGAATTGATTCGTACATTTTTGGTATCCCCAAATGAAAGAGCTTGGATGCGATATTATATGGTATTTTCAAGATGGATCAGTATCATACACTTTAAATAATAGCAATTTTGTGAAAATCATTCTCTTATCGTTATTTAATCCCACGTTTTGGTAATACACATTGACCGCCAGGTGTCTTTATTTGACAGCCCCAAACTTCTTTTTCTGGGGTTATTTTAAAACAAAACTCTGGAGCAGTTGCAGGAAAATATTTGCCAAGAAATCGAAATTCTATCGGCCGAAATGTGATGAAAAATAAAGAGTTTGATTTTACATAGCGGATAAGGGGCCCCTTAGCCAATAATATTTTGGAAATTGACATTTAAAAAATAAAGGACTAAATTATGTTGCTACAAAAAAATGATTAAATTCAAAATTTCGTAGCAGTAACAAAATTATAAATCATGTAAATTGGGGCCCCGCAATGCGGGCCCTGCGGGCCCGTTAGTTACGCCACTGCTTCTAGGTTTTGGCGTTTGTAACTGAGAAACTCTAAACAAGTAACTGGTCTATAACATTTGTTTACTATTTTTCCTTGATACGATTAAGCATCCAAAAGTTTAAACATAACTTACAAACCAAATAATACTATTAAATCGTTATTAAATAAACTTAAAGATAAAATAGACTACGTTTATCTCGGCGACAATTCAAGCGGCTTCAAGTATGACTTCAAAAAGTCTTTTGGTTTATCTCATCGGATTGAAAATAGGATTGAGTTATTTTCAATTTTCTTTAAATTCGTATCGACTATAAAAGGATAGTTAAATACTAAATTATATATTATATATGATTTAATTTCATGCTGAATATATAACTTCAAAATCTAAAAATTGTCATGTTGTTATTTGTCTTCTCTTTCAAGAACATTAAAAAAATGTGTGTTTCTCTAACACTATGGAATTCATACATTCTATAACTGAAAACTGTTACAGAATGAGGACATTCTGTCATACTGTTACGGAATAATATTCCGTAATAGGTAGTCACAGATCACTAGTTTTTCAATTCACCCATTTAAAATACATGGGAAACGTAATTGTTTTCAAAATCAAGACGTCTTTGCTTGGCGCTTTGTTTCTTTTATTTTGTCACCTCAACTGCCTTAACTGTCAAATTATAAGAGAAATGATTACAAAATATTATTATACGCATTGTTTTACGCGTTTTGAAGCTTTTACATGGTAAGTTAAATAAAAAGTTATTGTTTTATAACATACCAATAATATTTTCTTATTTTTTGCAAAAATGTCTACTGATGAGCAAAATATATTTTTTAAATAGTGTTAGAGAAAGTATAGTCTAAAACTCGTATGGAATAGTATTTCCGCCACTCGCGAAACCGTAGACCTCGCTTACGGCTCGGCCTACTAACTTTTCGCTCGCGCGAAAATTACCTATTCCATACTAGTTATAGAATATACTATTTCATCACTCCAAATATTTCGCTTTTGAAAAATTTTACTAAGTTTTATTTTTAAAAAATGAGGTAAAATGCAAATAACCAACAAATGACTTGAATTTAGTAACACTGGAACATATTATTGCTGATGTGCAGATGCGCAGTTACATTATTTGAAGCTTCACTATTTATTTCGACAGAAGTCTAGCCGCTTCATATGTCCAAGCTTGTTGTTTTATAGGCTTGACTTAATATTTCCAAAAGATATTTAAATATACCAGAAAGCTCGGATCTGATAAATAAATACGACTGTTCCTTGCATTTCGCAAAAAATAATTATAATATGTACATTATTGCAGGTATGTGGTTTTAAGACAATTTTTGACAGTATTTACAAATATTATAGTTTCATTGATTTTACTAATATTTGTCCCAGCAGACTGCAGTTCCAAGTCAGAATTGTTGTAAGGATTCGACTAAATATACTTAAAAATTGGGTTGATTTGAACAATATTTTGGGTCAGAAAGCGCTCATTTAAAATGTAAACAAATCTGACATGTCCTATTGGCCGCCATGACAGGTGCGTTTACAGTGCCACCAACGGATTCTGCGGGTCCCAATAGTTTTACTTCCCTGTTTGTATTTTTTCATACAGAGAATTTATTTTAAAATGCAACATATGATTTTTCACTTCCATGGTTACACACTACTGTCAAAAAATGACAGCAATGTAATATTTGTCCATTTTAAAATGCAACATTATAAATAGTATTGCAGCACAGGAGATACGTCCAGAACACATCACAAATGGTATCAATTCTTTCTACGAGCGACTAGGATATTGCCTCAGTGTGAATGAAGGTATTCTTGAACATTTATTACATTAAAATTATGAATTTTTGTAAGCCAAAGTTTCTTAAGATGTGCTACATTAAAGTTTTGATTTTTTATTAATAGTATGTAGGCTAATTTATTGGAAATTAATATTGAAAATACATAACTGCAAATTTTTGTATGTTGCATTTTAAAATGGACAAATATTACATTGCTGTCATTTTTTGACAGTAGTGTGTAGTAACCATGGAAGTGATTGACCATATATTGCGCGTTAAAATAAATTCCCTGTATATAATATCATAAGTGGTAAATTTTTGCCGGAAAAATTTTCAGATTGTTACGAGAGCCGGTTGCCTAGCAATTTATTGAGTGACATTGACAAAAAAATCACGAGTTGTCAAACGAGTGATTTTTGATCAATGTCATGAGATAAATTGACAACAGGCTCGAGTAAAGCAATCGGAAAATTTTTCCAGGATAAAATTTAACCACGAATGGTATTCGGATGACTATTTCCAAAATAAAAATCAGGTAATCATTTATATATTTTTTTTCTTGACAAAAATCTTCTAATTTTTATTGTGTTTTGAGGTGTTATATTTAAGTTTGCTTCTTTAACGTTTTAAATAGATTCCTGTCCGAATCAACTCGTTTTTAATAAAAACTGATAACAATGAAAATATACACACTTTGACAGGTACGTAAACAATATGTTTCTAAAACGTCAAAAAATTTTTGCTTATCAAAACTCACTTACTAGTAAAAATACGACATCTTATTGGCTTAAAGGGGGCGAAAAAATTTTTGTGACGGTGTTTTGTCAAAATGAAACTTGGTAACTAGGTAGAATCCTGAATTTGGATTGGCTTATAAATTTATGAGTGAAATAGTCAGTAATATAGCAACAATCATACATAGATAACTTAGATTGAAAGAAATATAGAAAATAATAATTCTTTTAACAAACGTCAAACATACTGTATTTTATAACTATTTTAGCTTAATTCGTTGGTAATATTTCAAGTTTTCAATTTGCACCCAATGCAAAGATCTTCTATTAACTCCATTAATTCCGCATTCTATAAAGTGTTTGTTGCTTTCTATTAAACCTGTCTTCTTCTATTGTGTCCCAAATTCAATTTTCATTTGAATACAGTTACAAATTCGTTCCCCATTTAATGAAACTACTCTACATTGTCGGTACATGATGTTCAACTGAGCAGACAGGTAAATTTAATTGACGCTTTTGATATTTAGAACTGGTTGATGTAGCGTCTGCAGACCGACGCTTGCCGTCCAATCGATACTCGAAGGACATGACTTAGCGTAGGTGCGTAGTGAATCAATATCCAGATGCATTTAAGAGGCAGACGTAATTAGAGATCATAAATTAATACACAATAGCCAATAACTTAGTTGGTAGAGCACTGTCCCGGCAAGGTACATGTCTCGGGTTCGAATTCCGATGGCTGACTATTTTTCACAATTTATTTAATAAAGAAATATATTTGATATTTGACCAACCTCGAATAAAAAACAGTAATATGTAATATGATAAATCATTAATATTTGTTTTTAAATACAGGTATTGTCTTTGGTCAAAAAATTCGTTGGTGAGTTTTTAATGAATAAGCACGTTTTAAGGCCAATTTTACTATTTTTACGATGATGTCTGTATGTGTGTGTGGATGTGTGTGTGGATGTGTGTGTGGATGTGTGTGTGTGTGTGTGTGTGTGTGTGTGTGTGTGTGTGTGAGTGTGTGTGTATGTAACAAAATTTTCGTCTCCGATAACTCTAAAACTACAATTCCAATGATTATAATTCTTTCGTATTCCTCTTCGTTGCATCCATATGAAGAGCTGATTAGATTTTGGTTATAATTGGTCAACCGGAAGTACCCTCACTTGAAGATTTTAACAGTTCTTCTTGAAAAAACGATAGTAAATATCATTTTTTCACATTTAATGTTATTATAAATATTAAAGAACATTGTATTCTCTATACGAATTGCCTGCATTTTATACTTCATATTAAATGGATATAGAGTTATAAAATTATAAAGAAATTAAATTTCATAAATTAGCTAGCTATGCTAGAAACAGCTACTATATTAAGAAAATTCTGATTGAAAGATGTCAGTGTCAATGGACCTTTTCAATTTAACGGCTATCTCTTTCTATCGCTGCAAATAGTAAGAAAATGGCGTGAACAACTGCCAGTTGGGCTGTCAAACGAAACGTCAGAAATATTGCAGTCATTAAAATACCTGTATTCTCAGTGAAAATTTGCATCGTTAGACATTTTACCTTCAATAAAAGCTTTTGTAACTTATTTCGATAAGATATTTTAAAGTTATCCGAGATATTCTCACATTTTACGTCTAAATGTTTTAGAATCAAACGTCATAGATCTCAGTTGTTCTTACTATGCGCAGATCCCCATTGCGCATATCTTCTATCTCTTTAAATTGGAAAGGTCCATTGACATATTCGTAGTACATTTGTGTTATAATGTTACTCGAAATATAGGATCTTTTTGCTCGAAACTTTCTGTATGGAATTTGTTAAAAATACATACAATTGTCGATAGGTAATGTACATACAAGAAATTTAGAATCTTTAGCAAGGAACTTTTGTATGGATTTTATAGAAAATACATAGGCATTTACGAAAATTCTACCGACTGTGTTCGAAAACACGAGTGGTAAAAAGTTACCGTGTTCGAAAATTCATCTACCGGATTCATTAAGAATCTAATCTAAAAAAAAGTAGTGATGTAAAGCGAAGCGCACCTGTTAAAACTACATTAATTTACTAATCTGTTTCATTTTGTTTTATATAGATTTTGGATCTACCCCTATTTACTACTTGCGTTCTTAAAGTATCGATTCCGGTAGCTATAACCTGATAAACAGCTGTTTACCGGTAACAGTTCACCGGTAGAATTTTCGTAAATGCCTCATTATAACTGACGGAAGGTAATGTGCTGGCCACAGCAGATTTTTTTTTCTGTAGAGGAGACAGTTCATGAATTCGTATATGAACGCATCTAAAAAGTTGTGTAGAAACAAACCTATGTCATTCGATTTTACAGCAAAATTACATGAGTTTACCAATTTTCATAAAATTTGTCCCAATAGTTTTCATATTAATATCTTCTCATTCAATTTGAAGATGACATTGATCAAATATTTTTAAAAATAATTGAATTGTACAAAATAAGAATTGTACTTTCTTATATCTACATATTTGAATAAATAACATTGCAGATATTGATTTACATTCCATATGTCTTCCACGTTTACATATAGGGCATTAGTTTTACTTCTATTTGCCTTTCTACAATCCACAAAACAAATATATGCACATATGAATAATGAATCTGATCTAGTAATGCTTAACAATGATGGAAATGTAAAATTTATGGCCTGGGGTGAATTGTCCAAAACGAAAAATGAACAAATCACCATGAATATTGAAACGAATGAAATCCGTGAAATGAGCATACTTTTAGCTGATCACACAACGCAGCTATAAATATTCAATACATAAAGTAGCTCAGCCAGGATATTTGTTCTTTATTTCCATATCACCACTCATAAAATATTCATTCATAATTCATAAATTTTCTCTTGATTAGCACATTAATAGAACATGCATTGCATCACGGGAATTATTTGAAATTTTAATTTCCGAACATGAACGACGTGTTATTCAAATAGGTCTGAACATCATATATCATGCATGACTTCAACTGTGATTTATTAAATGATATTGTAAAAATTGTGGTTCCTACTTTAATTACAAAATAAAACATGGAATAGTGTGAGTTTTATTATGTCACAGTAAAAGTAGATAGGGATGATGTGCTCATTGCCGGTAAATATAGAGACTTGCCCAAAACTATTATCGCTGGCAATTCAACCAAACACAACAACTATAACTTCAACTAACGCACAAAAGTCACTCTTGGGAAAGTCGGGGCGAGTTTTGTGCATTAGGTAAGGTTATTGTTCTTATACATTTAGTTGCAATGCAATAACCAGCCAAGTCCATCAGCACCAACCATCTAACCGCTAGTTTGTCTTGAAATAAAGACAAGACCAAGACAAGAAGTATTTTTTATTTCCCAAGACAAGACAAGAAAGTATCATCAAGATTTCTTGTCAAGAAATCTTAATTCTTTGACAATTAATATTGCAAGTTTGCATTTGTAGTATGTTTTATGTGTCTAGATTAGTGATGCACGACGAGGCGAGAGTACTCTCGCATCTCGTCTCGTCTCGTTGCATTATGCGAGACGAGAACGAGAGCGAGATTGCAGTTTAAAATTCGAGGCGAGATCGATATAACAACTGCGAGAAGTGAGAAACCTCGCGAGAGTCTCGCAATAAAAAGTATTTGTAACTTTACAGCTTTGATTTATAAATTAAATGAAAAATGCACCGTACAAGGAGTGGAGTCAACGATAATTCATGCATAGAACACGTAAATGAGAAAATAATATGATTCACTATATTTTTGAGTCTATCTAGAGTCGATTCGATTAGTATCGTTCCCAGAGCGAGGAAATGCAAAAACAAAGACAAAATCGGTATTGCATTCAATAGAACTAGTTTCCTCTAATATTTCATCCCCTAATTCACCCCAGTTAAAACATGGTTAATAAAACTATTGTCGCCCCTGAAAAGTAAAGGATGTTATATTAAGCATCGATGGGAGCCAACAGGGAGAGAAGCGGAGTGATTGGTTGCCGGCGGGTTATCATTGTAGCGATTTTTAATGACTTAATCTTAAATAGGTGTAGGTACTTTTAGCTACAAAAAAAATATTATTTTAATGTTTAATTCGTTTTACTGATGACAGACAGAATGTGTTAACAGATGTTCGAATTGAAACAGTTTAGAGATCACAATTTGATGATAAATTGGATATTTTAGAGGTAAATTAAATTATTTACTAACATCACATTTTGTGGTGACCGTAAATAGATAAACATTATGTTCGTATTGAAATAATTTGGTTACCAGAATTTAGTGTTTCGTCTCTTTATTATAGTTATACCATTGATCTTCTATACTATACGCTAGTATATTATAATCAATGGTTATACGATTGCAAATACATGGTGCGAAATTGTCTCTTGTAGTTAAACAGTCACGTAAATACGTAGTGCGCATGCGCTTATTTTTATAGCGAGGCTCTCGTGCGAGAACGAGATGAGACCCAAAAAAATGTGCGAGAACGAGAGCGAGATCGAGATTACAGATCCGAAAACGAGACGAGATCGATATTTTATATTTCTCGTCTCGTCTCGCCTCGCGTGCCTCACTAGTCTAGATCCTCTTAACGCTCAACTTAAATACTATTATTCAGAAAATTTCGAAAGCACGTATGTCTACCTTATTCTAATATGAAAAGAGGAAAGAAGCCATTAGATTTTAGTGCAAATGGACCTATTAAATTAAAAGAGAGAGATATTAATAAACGTGTATTAGGTTTGCACTGTGACCAATCAAAGGGCAGAGTTTATATCCCTATCTAAACCAACCCTATTGTCTTACGTGAAATGAAGTATGATTAAAATTAAATGACGAGAGGTATTATGCTGTGCTGGCCACATCATATTTTTATTATATTTGAGAGGGAGAAATATTATATATTAAATCGCTAAATTGAAAACACTACCATCGAACATATGTTAACAATTGTATTAACGTATTATGTATTATTATACGAGAGTTACATTACATTACATTACATTACAATATGAATAAATTTATAATATAATTAATTCATATTGCAGCATAATGAAATTTCCTACCTTGCATTAGGGTTGTTTTGTTCAGTTCCCTGGATAATAATTATTGATGCATATATTTTTGTGCAGTGACATGCGGTTAGCAAGCAATTATCCCTCTACCCTTTAGTTATTAATACAATCAATCACCCTTCCAAAAAGGGTAAATAGCGCCAAAAAATATCCCCGAATTCACGGAATTTCAAAGAAACAACAATTCGCTTGTGGGGAAAGTTATTTACGTTTGTAACAGGCAGAATATTTCAGTATAATGCCAATTCTAAAAAATATGATGTGGCCAGCACATTATTTTTCGTCAGTTCTATGTATTTTATAAAAATTCCATACAGACAGTTTCTTGCGAAATACTTTATATTTCCAGTACATTACCTTCCCTCAGTGCTATGTATTTTGTACAAATTCTATATAGAAAGTTTCTTAGAATTGATTCCATATTTGCAGTAAAATTATAACACAAACATACTATGTCAATCGCACTTGACATTGTCATCTATCAGAATTATTTTATTTATATTTTTTTTGTACGATCGGATTATTTTTTATGTTTACCGATAATGTTTCCAAGACAGTAGGTCTTATTTACAAATTACTGAAAAGTAAATGATGTGACTCACGTCGGTAAGTGATGTGTTTCACTTACCGTTTAGGAGGCGAGACGATAAATAAATAAATAAAAACAAAAATCAAAGCTTACTTCAAAAATGACACCTAAAATTTTTTAATATGTCAAAATAATTTTCAAATCTTATTTTTCTTTTAAATTTTGTGCATCGATCGTACAAAAAATAGTATAAGCATCACGAACGTTAAGGAATTATCAGAAGTATAAAATGTAATTAAATCGTATAGAGAATAAAATATTATTTAATATTTATAATAGCATTAAATATGGAAAACAGCGTTTTTTCAAGAAAAACTGTTAAAATCTTCAAATGAGGGTACTTCCGGTCGACCAATTATAACCAAAATCTAATTATCTCTTCACATGGATGTAAAGAAAAGGAATATAAAAGAATTATAATTTTTTGAATTGTAGTATTTAAGTTATCAGATCCGAAAAAATTGACACACACACACCATCGATTTTTTTGGCCAAAGACAATACCTTCCTTACCTAAATGTGACGGAAGGTAAAAACACAAGTCCAAAATACGTAAGTAAATATATTTCTGTGGTTTACTGCATAAACAATTCATGTCAACATATCGTAATTTTGAAAACTTCTTAACAATAAAACTACAGGCTGTTTCTTAGATACGGGACACCTCGATTATTTTCTTCATTATTAGACAGAAGAAAATAATTCAAATAAAAGTTGTAGTAAATGAAGGGGGACATTCACTTATTGAAGAAAAATTTTTTGCAGTGGTTCTCAAACTATAACATAAAGTTATTTTTTTACCTCCCGCTACCCTTGGTAAGGAAAGTATAGGGATCGTGCTAAAAATCGCATATCGAGATTTTGGTAAATGTCCACGTTTTAAGGTCCCTAGAATCCAATTTTAACATTTTCACAATGATGTCTGTGTGTGTGGATCCTCCACTCTAACTCAAGTACTATCATTCAGAAAATTTTGAAACCTAATATTTCGAACGTTTTCTGTAATGGAAAGAGCCCATTAGATTTTGGTGAAAACAAATAAAACGCAGTTATTTAAATGTATGTAACTGACAGATAAATGTCACTATCAAAGAACTAATCATTTCAAAATAATATTAGTAACGTTTTAAAAAGAATATAGTAAATAGAACAATAGTAAAGGAATTCAATACAGTTTCCAGCATAAGTAAATATGTAGGTATGTATTTAGCTAAATAAAAATTAACGCTTCACAAAATTGTGCTAATTCTCATTTTTGGAGTAGTGAATTCTATTCTATCCCGGTATTTAAAATTTAATCTTCATTTTATTATAGCTCCGGTTGCGCAATGGTTATAGCAACGTCTCATGTCATGAGTGCCCTCGGGGTTCTGGGTTCGAATCCCACTAAGACATGGATGTGTGTGAATGTGAAAGCATTCTGTAATTGGGATTTAATCCTGTTGAGGGGTTTAAAAAAAAGGTAGTTACTTGGATTAGATTAGACTATATTTTAAGAAATAAACTGTCAAAATTAGATTAAAATTCGCTAATCCAGATATAAGAATTAACTTAATCTTTTTTGTGACTTGGGCTGTAAATGGCGGGACGTATTGTGTTGGCCACACCAGATTTTTTTTTATTAAATTTTGACAATTTAAACTGTCATTATTAACTCCATAGCAACAACTATAAGTAACTGTTTATTTGCTAGTAACTTATGCCCGGTTTCTCCAGAGCAACCTAAGACTTAAGTCGTGACTTATTCCTAAGTTCCTCCGTAAACTGTTGCACCACGCAAAAATGTCAAAATGTGAGACGTAAGTAGCACTTAAATGTAAGTCGAAAAAAACAGTGACTTATGTGTCACATATGACAGTTGTCATATCAGTTCACAGTAAATTTGTTTCATTTTATGAAGTTACGGTGCGTCTTTAGCGATATGGACAAAAAACGTGTTAATTATAGCGAAGAAGATAATTGAAAATAAAAAAACTAATGCAGTCTCAAATATCCAAAAGGACAATACATGGAAATTAATTGCCGCCACATTTAATAGAAATGTATTGAATGTATATAGAGATGTCGCCAGCCTTAGAAAAATGTGGGCAAATCTGAAGACCGACATTCTGACATTTTCAACAATATCGACAAAATCAACTTCGTCCACATTATCCACGATGTTAACGTCGTCAAAATTAGGGAAATCCGGTAATTTCATATTGAATACTATTGATACAAATGTAAGCATATAAACACTAACATATACAATGACAGCTTTGACATATTTTACGCTGTTGCCAATGTAATTTGTGACATAAGTTAAGTTCGCATTAGAATTTGCTGGTGCAACGCAATTGGGATATAAGACCGACTTACAATTAAGTAGCACTTCAATAATCAACGACTTAAGTTGCTGTGGAGAAACCGGGCATTAATTTTTTTTTAAATCAATCGCACAGAATTTTTAATTGCCCTGTAACAAATAATACATACAACTCAAAATTTTGGATTTGTAATACAAATATGTGAAAGATTCAGAAAATAAAATAAAAAAATCATTAGAGTATCCTATTGTAGCCAAATAAGACGTTTATTCATTATCGAATTTGGCTGTTTCAATTGAAGAGAATAGAAACGTAATTGAATTTATTGTGGTTTAATCTATACCAGTCCTTTATTGAGAACAACTAACTCCGCAAAATTCCCTCTCCCGCTTCTGTTTCAGCGTAACTCTCGCTGTAGTGTTAAGCCAAAAGTTTCTGTAAAGTTCCTGTTAAACTGTTATCAACATTACCCGACAGACACACGCTCCCAAAACCGCTTATTAAATTCTAAATGAAATGACAAATAAGTTAGGTAGAGTCAGCGGAGTGTATCTGCAGTATGTACTCGTACTTTACTCTGTGGAACATTGTATTACTTGCCTGCGTCAAATGCTTCAAAGCTAATCAATTGATGTGTGGGAGATCGCTTTGTGAAACTTCAAACAACTTGGAAGATTTGACAAGATGTGGGACGAGGAACATTATTTTCAGGATAACTTTGATACATTCTAAGACTTATTGCCCGCCAAATTAAATTTAAACTTAAATAGTTTTACACAATGGTAGCTCAATATAAGTTCCTTTTCTTACACAGGGCCTAACCAAGGTCTTATTTTACAGAAGGTCTGCATGCCACTAGTGTGACGTCACATTAGTGGGCCGACTGAATGCACAGCTTACTTGAGATATGCCTAACGAACACATAGTTTTTGTGTTCTCGTAGCTATATTATTATATTTATATTGTTCAACGTAATATATTTTAAATAGTTATAATTAATATTGTAGGAAATAATTTCAAAAATATGTAATTATTTATTTCACTATAATAAAATAATAACAATAATTGAAACTTGAAGTAAATAATGAGGTAAGAGCCATTTTTGTGAAACTTGTTTTTTAAAAGAAATAATAATTGAATACATATCTGCAATAATAAAAGCCTGTCAGCTTTGAACATCTATAACAACGATAAAAAAATCTGATGTGGCCAGCACATTACCTTCCGTCAGTTATATGTATTTTGTACAAATTTCACACAGAAAGTTCCTTGCAAAAAAAATATATTTCTTGTACATTACCTCAAGCTAGCAAAAAATCCTATATTTCCAGTAAAATTATAACACAAGCATACTGTCAATTGCACTTGACACTGACACCTTTCAATCAGAATTTTCTTAATATAGCAGCTGTTTGCAGAGTTATAGCGTAGGTGGCTAATTTAAGATATTTAATTTCTTTATCATTTTTTTACTCTATATCCATTTAATATGAAGTATAAAATGCATTTAAATCGTATAGAGAATAAAATATTCTTTAATATTTATAATAACATTAAATGTGAAAAAATGATACTTAACATTGTTTTTTCAAGAAACATTGTTAAAATCTTCAAATTACGGTACTTCCGGTTGACCAATTATAACCAAAATCTAATCAGCTCTTCATATGTGTGTAACGAAGAAGAATACGAAGGAATTATCATTTTTGGAATTGTAGTATTAGAGTAATCGCAGGCGAAAATTTTGTCACACACATACACACACACACACACACACACACACACACACACACACACACACACACACACACACACACACACACACACACATACACACCCAAACAAACACACACCAACACATACACATACATACATACATACATACATACATACATACATACATACACGCGCACACACACACACACACACACACACACACACACATACACACACACACACATACACACACACACACACACACACACACACACACACACACACACACACACACACACACACACACACACACACACACACACACACACACACACACACACATCATCGTAAAAATAGTAAAATCTTATTCCAGGGACTCTAAAACGTGCTTATTTATCAAAACCTCACTACCGAATTATTTGATCAAAGAAAATACATTCCCTATCTAAAGGTGACGGAAGGTAAAAAAGAATTTGGACTTCGATCCTTATATTATAGGGCTAGGTAGGTACTTAAATTATTTGTCTGTCTACCTAAACGGAAAATGAAATTTTACGTACTTATTTTCAGAAGGTTATCACTTTTCGTCCGCAAGCCTTTTTCGTCCGCAAACCTTTTCGTCCGCAAAATCTTTTACGTACGCTAAGCCAACATTTTTCGTCCGCAAACCTTTTTTCATCCGGTAAGCCTACTACGATTTAATATTATTGTAATTGTGTGTACTACCCTTCTAGATCTATTATTAGTAAGGTGGACAGAGAAATGTAATATGCACCTCGCCAAAAAATTGTCCTAGGTACATAAATAACTATTTCCTTTGAAAAAACAAAGTATTTTTGCAACTATTTTATTGTAATTTGTAACTTCTGAGAGTTTCTGCTTGTAGCACACTATGCATCAGCCTTCTGCTATGACGTTTTGAAAAGTGGAGGAGATAGCATGCCGCCCTTCTATACAAAACTTCGACCATATAATTATAGATACTACGTAATACGGGCATATGTGAGCAGCCAGAGGTCCGGGGAAAGGGGACTGTACCCCTATACATTGTTATGTTTGTTGAATAAAAGTATTTTTTTAAAATAAATATTTCGTTACAATTAATATAAAAATGAAATTTATGTTGCAAGCAGTTTTATTGCAATTAATAAAAACAATTAATTCAATTCATTTTGATCAGATCTATTGTAATGTCGTAGGTTCGCCTAATCATTTTCAATTTTGGGAATAAATTCTACCAGATTATTGCAGATGCAATATCTGGCTTTGTATATGTAGGACGTTGGGCTCAGTGGAAAATTTGATTTTCTGGTAGCAAGTAGTTCGTCGCTCGGGGTAATTTATCATGAGGCCAGTATGGCGCTAGTGTTGCGGTGTGGTCACGTACCGCCTGCTGCGATTCGCCGAGCAGGACCCGACAGCAGGAGAACACAGCGAGAAGGATAGCCAAGTCCTTTTCTTTAAAAAAAAATCTGATGTGGCCAGCACATTACCTTCCGTCAGTTCTATGTATTTTGTACAAATTTCATACAGAAAGTTCCTTGCTAAATATTATATTTCTTGTACTTTACCTTCCGGCAGTTGCATGTATTTTATGCAAATTCCATACAGAAGATTATTATTTTGTGACGTTTTCTATATACAGTATAATGTATCTGCAAAAATAAAAGATTTATTATTATTATTATTTCTTGTACATTACCTTAAAGCAGTTGTATGTATTTTATACAAATTCCATACAGAAAGCAAAAGATCCTATATCCATTTCCAGTAAAATTATAAGACAAACACACTATGTCCATTTCACTTGACACTGACATCTTTCAATCAAAATTTTCTTAATATAGTAGCTGTTTCCACAGCTATGGCTACTTTATGAAATTTAATTTCTTTATAATTTTTTAACTCTATATCCATTTAATATTAGGTATGAAATGCAATCAAATCGTATAGAAAATCAAATATTCTTTAATATTTATAATAACATTAATTGCGAAAAAATGATATTTAACATAGTTTTTTCAAGAAAAACTGTTAAAATCTTCAAATGAGGGTACTTCCGGTTGTCCAATTCTAACCAAAATCTAATCAGCTCTTCGCATGGATGTAACGAAGAGAAATACGAAAGAATTATAATTTTTAGAATTGTAGTATGGAAGTTATCGTAGACGAAAATTTTGTTACACACACACACACACACACACACGGACACACATACATACATACATACATACATACCTACACACACACACACATACAGACATCATCGTAAAAATAGTAAAATCGTATTCTAGGGACCCTAAAACGTGCTTATTCATCAAAAACTCACCACCGAATTTTTTGACCAAAGACAATACCTTCCTTACCTAAAGGTGACGGAAGGTAAAAAGGAATAGACCTACTTTCATACGAGAACGACTATGGGTAGGTGTTACCAATGGAGTTATACCACATTTACTAATTATATTTTTTTCTAAAAGTACACATAAAACTACTTATATAAATATATATTTTATGTTACATAAGTTTTTAGAAAATAATTTCAAGTGACGCCACAATTTTGCGACCCGTGCTGTGTGTACAAAATTTTGACGTCACAACATCAGACTCAGAATGTTTATAAAGAAAATTATGAATGAAAAGTATAATAATATTACAAGGTTTTCTGTCAGTATTTTGTATAAATTCCATACAGAAAGTTTCATGTACCTAAGAGATTCTATATTTCCAGTAAAATTATAACACAAACATGTCAATTGCACTTGACACTGACATCTATCAATCAGCATTTTCTTAATATATAAAAGGTGTCCATGGTTATAGCATAGCTAGCTGCTTTATGAAATTTAATTTCTTTACATTATTTTAACTCTATATCCATTGAACATGAAGTATAAAATGTAATAAAATCGTATAGAGAATAAAATATTTTTTAATATTTATAATAACATTAAATGATATTTAACAGTGTTTTTTCAAGAAAAACGGTTAAAATTTTAAATTGAGAGTACTTCCGCTTGATCAATTATAATTAAAATCTAATCATCTCTTCAAATGGATGTATAGAAAAGGAATACGAAAGAATTATAATTTTTTGAATTGTAGTATTTGAGTTATCAGATCCGAATTGTAAGTATTCGAAAAAAACATACATACATACAGACATCATAGTACAATCTTATTCCAGGGCTCTAAAACGTGCTTATTCATTAAACTCACCACCGAATTTTTTGACCAAAGACCATACATTCCTTACCTAAAGGTGGCGGAAGGTAAAAAGACGAAGTATATTGAAGTTATACATTTTCAATTATAACAATATTATCTATTACATACATACATACATACATACATACATACATACATACATAAAATCACGCATTTCCCACTTAGTGGGTTAGCACAAACCCGAAAGAATAAAAATAAAATCAACCAAAAAATAATCATTCTCTCTTCAACAACATTCTTACTAACCTGACATCATAGGTACAACATATATTCCTCACTCTTAACATATTAAAATGACCGATTTTCGGTATCGAAACACCGCAACCGGACCACAATAATAGTTACGAAACAATCATCCTTCGCCACACATTCCTGTCTAAGCACACTTCTTTCGCCTCGGCCACATTCATAATCGCATTCATACACGCTCTTCTTCTCTTCTCTCGAAAACTTTCTCTCTTTTAGTACCTTATCAATCACATCCATCCACTTACACACTGGACGACCACGCAATCGAACACCCTCAATTTCACCAAGATATATACGCTTTACAAGCCGTTCACTCTTCATTCTCTCCACATGACCAAACCATCTCAACTGGCTCATTCCTACTCTCTTAACAACATTCTTCCTAACCATACATTCTTCATACATCAAATATAATAATAAAATGTATTAATTTGAGTAAATCACATTTTAAAAAATGCTTATGACCTTGAGTAAGTGTACTCAAGGTCAAGTTGGTTGTCGTTATTTTATGCAATTTGTATATGTATTACAACAATGAAAAAATTAAATGCTAGATGTTAAAATAAACAACCACAGTCAACGAAAAGTAGATAATTACTCTTTTAAAATCATGTACCTCGAAAACGGCGAATTTCCAGATATGAGTTTATTAGTAAAAGTTAATCCATTTTGCATCCTCTACATACCTTAAAAATTTGTAACACGTATTCATTAACACTATGTAAAATTATATATAAATACATTGTAATGTTTGAAAAGTTGTAGAATCTTCTGAGAAATGAAATGAAATTAGAGTAATTCCAACCCATTTCCACAAGGAGTTAGGGAATGATACGAAGTTTCCTCTATCTGCAATCAGAATTTTGGCGTGCTCCTTAACTTATAATGATAATAATCAGGATTTTGTTGAAGCAATAGAAAGATTATCCAATTTAGCCGTTCCCAAGTTAATTTGAGCTTTGGAATAACCGTCTGATTCTAATTCAAATCTTGGTAAAACATAAATGAGGAAACCTTTGCTTATGGGCGAGTACTCCACAATTTCACACAGCTCCAACAGACAAAAGTATAAAATTACAAATAAAATTTCCCCTTTGGGCGGTATGTTTTACTTCAGTTTCTTCATTTAAATGCGCGGATGAAGCTTTTCATTTTAAATCAACTTCGCTGCCTTTCATTTATTTTCAGTTATACAAATTCCTGTCTGTTTTATCAGTCATCGTTCCCACAATTCCGTTTTAGAATCGGCAGTAAAACGGGCTAAATGTGAAATGACTCAATTTTAGATCATATCGCGGGCTCATTCGATTCCCGATAGCTGATGCCACTAAAATTTCATACTAGACTTTACAAACTACAACAGTAAATTTTACTGGTGAATCAAATTGGAAAAGAGGGATTCTATTATTTTGTTTAGCAACAATATGACAGTACAATGTATGGTTGGAAATATGATGTACTAATTTCTTGGTAATGTTTATACCATTCCATTACCAAAGATCAACTATTAGTTATTAATTAATAAAATACGTACAGTATTTTTTAAAAATCAGGGTCAGCTGAATTATGATCTTATTGACAAATTGGCATACATTCATCTCTCTTATTTGCAATGAGTAGAAGCGTGTGCAATAAGGATGGATATACGAGAGTTGCGCTAAAAATTTTATAGTTTTTCAAAATATTCTCCATTCAGACTAATACACTTGTACATTCTTTGAAACCACTTTTTAAAACATTCGGAACATTCATTTTCTGAAAGGTTCTCAAAAATCTTTTGAAATTCTGTAATTGCTACATCTGCGCTGGAAAATCTTTTACCTCGCATCATTATTTTTTAACAGTTGGAAATCAATTGAACTTCCCAATCAAAAATCCAATGTTCTGGCAGCAGTGTGGGAGGATGCGTTGTCATGATGGACTAAGATGTACTATTCAGAATTAACAGTTCTGCGATCATCAATTGGAATAACAGCAACATGTTTCTTTGGAAATTCTGGGATTAATACAGTGTGTTCAGAAAAAATCCTAACTCGGGGTAAGCTATGAACAGGGAAACATATGTCTGATCATTATTCAATTCAAAAGTCAAATAGTCAAAATTGATTTTGAAATGTAATTTTAAGGAGAAAAGATAATTAAGAATGCTAGGATACCATGACCGTTATAGCAACCATGGTAACAGAGTTTCCTTTGACCCGATTCCGCAATACTCTTTCAGAGCGCTGTTGTTCATATTCTATACTTATAAAATATAAAATTTAATTTCAAATATTTTGAAATGAATACAAAATATTTAAGAATGTGTCAATATATTTATATAAACTATAATACAGTAAGAACAGAAATATTCTAATATTTGTATAGGTATACAAAATAATGCATAGTAAATCAAATTCCTTAAAAGCAAAGTTTCTCTGTTTTAGATAAATGATTTACTTTTTATGGTTTATATTTCATTACGTGTATATCCGATTCGTAGTATCTTATAGGTAAATTAAGATGAACCTTTTCATCATTTCTGTCTTATAACTCTTAAAAGATTTTGCTTTTAAAGGACTTAATTAACAGTTTGTTTAGAATAATTATAGAAAAATGAAGGTGTATTAAAACTTTACATAATTGATGGTATTGTAAGTATCCAGTATATAGTATCTGAGAGTATATTGTACTATTGGGCATCGGACAAAACTGTTGGCGTTAGCACTATTATAAAACACTATCGGCGGAGCCCTAGAGAAAACTCGGCTTCGCCGAGTTTTCGCTAGTATTGTACTAAGTTGTTCAGAATTTTTTGGATTGATGTTTTCAAATCGACTAGTGTGTACTTTGTACTATATCATTGATTGCAAGAATACATATCTGCAGTTGATTTTCACATTTTCTTGTGTTCGAAAGGCGCACTGTTTTCTTCAAAAAGGCATGATTTCAAACAACACTTGTATGACATGTACAAACGAATACAATACATGTTACATATAAGTAATTAGTAAGTAAATTATACTTCACAGAATTTTAAATTTTAACTTACCTCCGGAAGGAGTTAAAAAATTAAGAGAAATTAGAAAAATATTTTTTTTATCAAAATGATTATTTATTTCTTCACTGACAACTGACCAGTTATGGTCCGACCCCTTGATCCGACCTATTACTCTTGCAGAGTATGATCAAAACGCGCGCGTAAATTGGGGGTTATTTCGAATTCTACCTAACCGATAGTGCCATAAATTAGTACGACCCGATTCCATTTTTTGGCGCTGCACGGTATCATGGCTGGGTATATAAGTGATTTCTTCTGGTACTCCTTGTAAATACTTTTAAAGTGACATATGTTTCTTTGTGCATAGCATACTCCGAGTTAGGATTTTTTTTTGAACACACTGTGTATCCAATGTACAAAACAACTATAGTCCGTTCGCCGAAACGAGAGAATTTGGAACTAACCCGGGATCCGAACCAAGTCATTATTATTGATTCTGATCACGAAATAGTTCCAATTTTTCTCGATCGGCGAACGAGCTGTATAAATATAAATATACAATAAAATTTTTTAAAAAAACCGTTTAAATGTTTTCGTGACTAGTCAGGGAAATGTAACTTTCGTGCCGCATTTTGACGCGAAAATGCTACTTTCACTGCTGTTTCAGAAAAACTAAATTTCTGTTAAAAGTTAGTACGTAATTAATTCAGGAAACAATTTGAGAAAATCCCGGTTTTAAATGCCTTACTGGCTAGTTTATTAGTCGTAAAATGTTACAGTACAAAGTATTTCATCACACTTAGACGTTACAAGTTGATCAATATATGAACTGTAAAGTATTTCGATTCTTGAGGCAGTATTCATACAATGTATTCAAAATGTCATTGCAGATACATTTAATTTGTATCTTAAATCGTTGCCCTACCCATTTATGTAAAAGTTCACTATGAAACAAACCATCAAGATAAATAAATCAACCTGTAAAGCGAACACTCTCCTCAGCGCAAAAATGCGCATTCCAACCTCACTCAATGCTCGTAGGTTTGCGTAAATATTTACTCAAATGCGTCCAGCAAATTCATCATCATCAGAACGCGGATTTGATCACAAATCATTGATATTGCAGTTATTAAATCCCGAACAAATCTAGCAAAAGGAAAACAACCCTAATGACTTTTGCAACGACGGAGTTTTTGTATAATAAATCCAGCACCGATAGCTGAGTATTACTTGCTCGTTACAGGAATTAATATCGGAGCGTCGTCATTTTCAGATGCAATTAAGACTGATATATGCGCGAGTGACATTACCGACAGATTATAAAAGAGAGAGATGCATGCAAGTTTATGATGAAAAGGAGATACGAGTATTAATGTTCATATTCATGTTAATATTGTTGTCAAACAAGATTATTTTTATGATTGAAGGAAAATTGATACCCTATCAAGTATATGCAAAATCACTTGGTATATAACGTCACGTTAGTATAGTTGAGAATAAGAAAATTATCTAGACAGTGCAAAACAAAATTTGCAATATAATTTTAAATATTGTTTGTCATTTGAAATTAAATAGCAAAAGTTAAGTTAGAACTTAGTTAAATAATTGCGTAAGCTTCCACAGTCTGAGTCATGAGAAATATTCGTTTTCCGGGAATGGACTGTGTCATATTTTGAGTCAGAGCTCAACGTTTCGCCCGCAGTCGTATGGGGCATCTTCAGGAGCAAGGGGGATAGTACTGTCTTAAACAAGGTTACCCGACGTGCCGCCAACCACGCTAGAGGCCGAGTTTAAGCAACAAGAGGGGGAGACTCAGTTTACAAGGTTACCCGACGTGTAAACCACGCTAGAGGCCAAATAAACCAAGTGACTGTCTTCTCGGCCTTCCTTTCGTCAGATATTTTACCTGGTTGTACGCATAAAACGAAAAATATTTTTAAATACAGATACATATATTCATGTCTCACTACAAAATAATTATTTTAATATAAATTATGTACAATTTTTTTTCTACTTTCCTTTTCTTTTTCTTTTATTCGTCATTTTTTCGCAAATTCCTTTTATATTCTTTTTTAGGTATATTCTTTTGCGTTGTTGACTTTTTATTTATTTTCATAATCTTCATAATGATGTACAAATATTTTTGACAGTAACATACAAATATTTTTGACAGTGACATTTATGTGTGAATTACAAACATTTGTATTTCTTGCCTTGAAGTAGTATGATCTAAGAATTTTTACATCAAATTATTTTATATGCATTTCTTTATCTCGAAATCTATAGCAGATATAATAATGAATTTATATTTATCGAATAAAGAATTTAACGTTCTTTAATATGGTATTTACATAAATTTTCGATAAATAATATTTAGATGCTTTTTTTCTTGTAACTACCCATTATTGTTAGATTGAGGAATCCGTAGTTAAAAATGTCTTAAGTCTTATAGTATTTGAGAAATCGTGGATCCAACATCCACACACACACATACGGACATCATCTTAAAAATGTTATAATCGGATTCTAGGGACCTTAAAACGCGCTTATTCACTAAAATCTGGATATGCGATTTTTAACATGAATCCAATACCTTTCTTAGCGAGAGGTAAAAATGACATGTAGATGCTAATACCAATCAGGTAAAGCACGTTAATTTAAATTTTAAAAAAACTTTTTTGAGGTTGGGAAATACGTCATTCTTAACTGAAATAACAATTTCATCGATGGGAAATGACAATTTACTCTTCCACCCCATGGGTATGTACTGTTTATATAAAGTTGCCAAACGGCACTTGTCAGAGGTCATATAATTTATAATAGATTTAAAAAATAATCATAAAATTAAAAGATTTTGATATTTATTGATTTAAAAAAAGATGATTGTGAATCGCCTCTCGGTAAAATACATAAGTCCTCGGCTGTAATCAAACATACCTCACCTCGGATGTATAACTATTTCCCTTGGTACTTCAAATTCAAATTCTCTCCCTTGATGTATGGTTTACTATTCCTTCACAATTAATAAAATTCCATGACTTTTTGAAACAATACAAAATTCCCTGACTGTTGGCCACCCTGCCAGAGTTTCAAAGTAAACCGCTATTTGCTCCACAAAATAATACAATAATGTACAACAATTTTTCATTAAGTTTTAATGACATTTTACTTGAATTTGAATGATGCATCATTCCCTGCAAAAGCCCAATAGTTTACAGAGCATTGCGACCAATTTCATCACAACAGTATTGTCCGTTTATAATTGCTGAGTGCAGGATTTGTTCCATTGTACACGTCCGAATTAAAATCCTGCAGTGAAAATTCATGTGCCGTTACTGTAATAGTCAGCTAGTCTCCGTACTCGTACTTGCATAGGGTGGTATATGTAATGTGTTAGTACATGAGCGGCATGATTAAGCAGAGATTTGGTAAACTCCGCTGACCATGCAACGTCGGATTGTCAATCAGTGCCTATTGTCCTATCACTATACCGACCACACTCGTTGTTATGGAAATCGCCTTTTCCCTGTACATTCGCACAAACATGCAGACGAATTAATTAATTGGACATCAGGCAAGAAACAAGGGTAACAGTGTGGCAATTAAAAAACCAAAATACAACCGAATCAGATTTTCAATACAGAAGATAAAAATAAATAAAAAATCTGATGTGGCCAGCACATTACCTTCCGTCAGTTATATGAGGGATTTATACAAAAATTCTACCGGTGAACTGTTACCGGCAAACAGCTGTTTATCAGGTTATAGCTACCGGAGTCGATATTTTAAGAACACAAGTGGTAAAGAGAGTAGATCCATAACCTATAAAAAAAATTGAAAATTTGAAACAGATTAGAAATTTGATGTAGTTAACAAACTGAGCAGAGTCCTACTTTGAACACAGTTCTACTTTAAACGCGCGCGTTTCGCTTTACAGCACTACCATTTTTTGAGATTAGATTCTTCATGAATCCGGTAGATGGATCTAGTAGATATTGTACAATTTTTGTAAATGTGTATGTATTTTCTTTAAAATCCATACAGAAAGTTCCGTGCAAAAGATTCTAAATTTCTGGTATGTACATTACTTTTCGACAGTTGTATGTATTTTATACAAATTCCATACAGAAATTTTCGAGCAAAAAAATCCTATATTTCGAGTAAAATTATAACACAAATATACTACGAATATGTCAATTGACACTGACTCACCAGAATTTATAGTATATTCCGTAACTCTGGTTATGCGTTCCGTAATGTAATCAAAATATAATTTTAGGATCGCGGTTCAATTTCGGAATGTGCTTCCTGAAAGTTTTGGTTACTTTTTCGTGACCACGACGACCACAATTTTTTTGTGGTTGTTGTGGTCATATTCTTATTTCTTATAATATAATAAATAACATTAAATGTGAAATAATGATATTTAACATCGTTTTTTCATGAAACACTGTTAAAATCTTCAAATGCGGGTACTTTCGGTTGACCAATTATAACCAAAATTTAATCAGCTCTTCATATGGGTGCAACGAAGAGGAATACGAAAGAATTATAATTTTTGGAATTGTTGTATTAGAGTTATCGTAGGTACACGAAAATTTTGTTACACACACGAACACACACACAAACACACACACTCACACACTCACACACACACACACACACACACACACATACACACACATACACACACACACACACACACTCACACACACACACACACACACACACACACACACACACACACACACACACACACACACACACACACACACAGGCACACACATACACGCACATACAGACATCACCGTAAAAATAGAAAAATCGTATTCTAGGGACCTTAAAACGTGCTTATTCATTAAAAACTCACCACCGAATTTTTTGACCAAAGACAATACCTTCCTTACCTAAAGGTGACGTAAGGTAAAAAATTTATATAGGGTGTAACAAAAATTAATTGTTAAAATGTGAGAAATCACATTTGATAGTTGTATATGAACATCTACAAATGAATCTAAATCATTTGGTATTCATGCACGACCTTATTAATTACAATAAATTCTAGTTGCGAAACGTGCTTCCCATGTGAACTTTAAAGTCAGACAAACAAGTTAATTTACTCGAATATGAAAAACTCTGATGTTATTTGAATAGCGTTCACGGTGCAACAGCTGTATAACTATTAGTACATAGCGCCCCAATGCACGGACGCCGCTGGTTCAACACGTGCACATGTAAATAATGGATAGACGATCTAGGACAGGGCGTGATACTGATGTGGTATTTACTTCAAATACCCGCAATTGAGAACGCTTCTCACAGATTGAATAAATAAACTAATGAGTGGGAGAATGGAGCTAAATATCGCACCCAAAATGACATCGAAATACCAAACATCGAAAACTGGTCATCGAAAATAGTTCCATTTTGTATATGAAACCATCGATATTCGGTACGAGACAACCGGGCGAATTACACTGAGTAAAGGTCAACTAGGCGATATGCAACTGATAACATACATATACGTACCATGCGGGTGTTTATTAAGCATCACCTCACGGGCACTTATGGCTGGCATGGAGAGTACACCACAGGGGTTACGAATAATAATTAAAATTAATGTGGATAAATTTCTCAACTGGTTTAGATTAGGATGATTACTTGTTAAAGCAATTATTTAAAATCTGTCACACATCATTTATTCTTACAAAAACGAAACGAAGGTTTGGAAAACATTTATACCTTTTTCAGGGTAGGTAAGTCAAATTAAGATGTTTAATAACGTATGGTCCAAAAGTTTTGAGAATTTTTTTAGATTTTTTGTATTTATAGCAAATAACGTTTAATCAAATTGTCGCTGGAAACAAAATATCACAATTAACTTGTTTTAATTTTGACATCCAATGCCTAAGTGTGAATTGTTCCAGTTTATTGTGAGCACAATATCTCTGTGGCAACAAATTATCGGACAATAAAAGATTGTGAAGAAGGTATAGCCTGCGTTAATTCGACCAAAAATTTTGAGCCACATGAGAGAACAAAGATTAATTGTAGCCGTTAAAGACAAAGTTGGAGTGTCGCAACGAACTGTAGCCAGAAGATGTTTCGAAGAACACTGTTTTTAGAACACTTTCTCGAAATGACGTGGTGTTTCGACAAAGAAGAAAGACACCAAAATATACCGTGACCCAATTAGAAAAAATCCCTAGATGTTGTCGTGCGTTAAGGCGCATTCATTTTCTTAATAAACATATTGTAATGGATGACGAGATTCTGATTCATTCAGAGATGAAAGGAAACGGTAACAATGTAAAGTTCAAAGTTAAATTTAAATATGAGGATAAAATTTTAGTATGGTGTGCCATTTCTGAAGCCGGATATATATCGCAGCCGTACATTGGTCGTGTTTGAGGAGAAGCCTTAACTGCACAATTTTATATTCAGAGATACCTCTCTAAATTGCTTCAATTTTTAAATACACATCACGCCAATGATGATATAATGTTTTGGCCTGATTTAGCTTCATGCCATTACGCTAGAATAACTAGAGACTGGTATAACGAAAACAACGTGGACAATCCTCCCAATGTACCTTAAAATCGACCAACAGAAGAATTTTGGTCAATATTGACCAGAAAATTGTACGACAAGGGATGGGAAGCTGCAAATGAAGAACAATTACGACGTCGCATTTACCACAAGATTCGAGAAATCGATCCAGATGTTGTCCAGAGGATGATAGGGCAAGTCAGAAGAAAATTAAGAGCCATTGAAGACAATGGTAGATTATCAATAATTTAAATGTTAAATATTAATTGTTATACTTATTGTTAATTGTTGTAATAATTAGTTTAAAAAGTAAAAGAGTTTTGAAAAAGATATTAGTATCTACAAATTTTCTCAAAACTTTAGGACCATACGTTAATCTGTAATATCTTACTTACTTACTTTTTGTTTTGCTTATGAGTGAGATTTAGAGTATTTGCTAACACACAACAAATAATAGTTTCGGGCCCGTAATAAGCTGTTGATTTCGTTTCATATCTAGCAGGCTTTGCAAAAGATATAAGGGAGTCATATATTTGTCCAAGCTTTTAATAACAATAATTGTCTGTACAGCTATTTTTTTTCACGCAATAAAAAATAGTGTAATGTTTCGGCTAAACAACAAAGCATCTAAGAAAGAGAACATCTGAACATCCGCGTTAGCCCGTTATAATATCCCGGTTGGCCATGATTATCCTGGATATTTATGAGTGCGTCATTACTTTTTTTCATCCACGGATCTTCCATCTTTGTCCCGCATATCCACTGACGTATCTTCTTGTCTCTTTCTGTTTCCGCAAACTGGCGCAATTAAGCAGAGAACCTCACTGTTAATAACGATGTCGTTAATTCCCACTGAACTAACATCGTTTTACTCATAAATTACGTTTCGCAGTTTAAAAATTAATTAGTGCTAGTAATTAATAAGCACTGTTTACATTATTGCTTGTAATTATCATTTTGCAAAGTAATTCCTCCCAGATGTTGTAGATCTAGATGGTGCTGGTGATGCGTTTTGTTTTTTTCTCAGCCTTCTATATTTTATTGGTGAAATACCAGCTCTAGGAATTAATTAAATTTTCTTTGTGAGACTGTTATGCAGATAACAAAGGATTAAGGGCTATTAAATGCTTTGTGCATTGCTCTAATTAAATAAAAAATAACATTTTATATGTTGCTTATTACATTCACATTATATTGCTTTTCTTTTTTAGATTTGTTTCATTTAAATATATTGTGAATTCTTCATTGAAATTTTTAATTAAAATTTCATTTGGATCTTCTTTTAATAATGATTAACAAGTTTTTCTGTAATTTTCTCATCTTTCAATTGTAAATGACGGCGTATAAAATTTATATTCAAAATACTTTCAACAGAGTATAACAATAACTGACGAAAGAATGTTCTTGTATTAAAAATAATCCTAAATGAAATTGAAAAGCTGTTAGTAAACAAAACTAGTTAATGTTTAAAAAAAATTGAGATAATCAGAAAATTAACTTTCTAGCTTCCTTACTTTTATAGATTTCTGCAACTTAATTTAACTTAAGATCATATTTAAATATTAGAAAATTATATACTGGGATAAGAAATAGAAAAATAAACTTAATGAGCTATTACACAATAATTAGATATTTTTATATAATATATTTTGGTAGAAATGCTCAAACTTGTGACGTGACTTTAACATGACTTGACTCTCTGGCCGAGCTGACTACCCCATAGGAGCTGTCCTTAAATTACGTAACGCAAAATTAGGAAATTTTTGATACCCCTCCCCCCTTTGTAACGCACCCGTAACGCAAACATGAACCCCCCCCCCCATATATTACGTAACGCAGTACTTGACCCACCCCCATTTTTTACTGGATATAAAAGTATATGGCCTCCTTAATATTCAGTTAAAATTTGAAACAGAAACTATTTAAATTAATGTATATAAAGATGAAAAATAACAGAACAGAACAGAAACTTTTTAAATTAATGTACATAAAGATGAAAAATAATGTACTACTCTTGGCCTACGGCTTGTCACCCCAATTTCTTTACTGGATATAAAAGTATATGTCCTCCTTAATATTCAGTTAAAATTTGAAATAGAAACTAATTAAATTAATGTACATAAAGATGAAAAAATAACAGCACAGAAATTAAAAGCATATGCATTTCCATATGCTTTTAACAAACTATTGAAAAGTTTTTCGTTATCAACATTACTTGAATTCATGTTTTAATATGAATTGCATTGCACGAATGAAAGACCACTGGCCCGAATTTGAACTGTGCCCGACATCTGTTGACTGTTATTGAAAACAAACGACTGCCTGCATATACGAATTAGCACCGCGAAATTTGAATGTTTCAAAACTATTAAAGCAAGTTTAGCAATATTTTTTATATTTTATCGTTACGTAACGCACACATTAATCCTCCCCCACCCCCTCGTATCGCTGCGTAACGCTACTCATGACCCCCCCCCCCCTTGAAGCGTTACGTAATTTAAGGACAGCCCCAAGTACAGAATCCTAGATACGCCAGGCCTACTCCCAGGGTCAGGGCACGACGTGAACTAGAGAACACAATAGTCAACAGAGATAAACATAAAACGTAAAAAAATGTTTAACGTCCAGTAGACTCCCCACTTTATTAAATGGAAATTTATGTTGCGTGACTTTTTACCTTCCGTCACCTTTCGGTAAGAAAGATATTGTCTTTGGTCAAAAAATTCGGTGGTGTATTTTTGATGAATAAGCACGTTTTAGAGTCTCTGGAATAAGATTTTACTATTTTTACGATGATGTCTGTAAGTGTGTGCGTGTGTGTGTGTGTGTGTGTGTGTGTGTGTGTGTGTGCGTGCGCATGTGCATGTGTGTGTGCGTGTGTGACAAAATTTTTGCCTGCGATAACTAATACTACAATTTCAAAACTTATAATTCTTTTTTGTTCTTCTTCGTTACATCCATATGAAGAGCTGATTAGATTTTGGTTATAATTGGTCAACCGGAATACCCTAATTTGAAGATTTTAACAGTTTTTCTTGAAAAAACGATGTTAACTATCATTTTTTCACATTTAATGTTATTATAAATATTAAAGAATATTTTATTCTTTATACGATTTGAATATTAAATGGATATAGAAGAAATTAAATATCTTATATTAGCTATGCTATAACTTTGTAAAGAGCTGCTATGTTAAGAAAATTCTGATTGAAAGGTATCAGTGTCAAGTGCAATTAACAGTATGTTTGTGTCATAATTTTAGTGGAAATATCGTATCTTTTGCTAGAAACTTTCTGTGTGAAATTTGTATAAAATACACATAACAGCCTTAAGGTAATGTATAAGAAATTTTGCAAGGAACTTTCTACAGAGTAAGTGTGCCGCTCCATACAATTTTTACATTTGCCGCTTACTTAGTATGATAGCTTTACTATTTCCTTGAGCGTACCTTTCGAATTTTGCAAACTGTCATAAAAAGACATAATGAAACGAAATTATAGAAGGTATCCGAAACAAATGTAAAATAAATCAACGTACGGCAATGATATTAATCAAATATCATGCACCTGTCATCATCTGTCACATGTGGAATATAGTTTTGATTAATTATGGAATATTGGAATTTAATTTTGACATTGAAACAAAAGTTATCAAGTGATCTTCAACCATTTTTGATCACTCTGTATATGACATTTATACAAAATACATAGAACTGACGGTAATGTGTGATGACCACATCAATTTTTTTAATTTGGTATTCTACCACATATGCATGTAGGTATATGACAATTATTGTCTTTAAAAATGAATGCGAATTTAAAAGATATCTAGTTGATTTCCATATCCCGAATGACCTTCTTAATGTTAAAGTTTTCCTTTGACGTCTACATAAAACATGATGGTTTCCAGTTTTATTTCAGAATTGTTCTCATTCCTTTTTGCATTTGGTGTAATTCTCCGGCTTTGCATTGTTGCTGCTATTACAATTAGATAGTAAACATGAAAAGAAAATTAATATCCGAAAGCGAAAAAGTCTTTAAAATGTCAAGCCTTTTACTATCAAGTATCTTGGAAGAGCTTTTACAACCTTTTTATAAGAACTAAAAACTGTTGAGAAAGAGTCTAATAAATCCGTAATATTATATCGCATAATGTAATCAAAATGTCACAGAAACGTTGAAAAACTGGTATACATTTTAATAACAATAATTTGTATTGTAAGTATGCTCGTACACAGACTATAGATTTATTATGGGTAAATAAATCCAACGTGCTTTTGTTACAAATTACATCTTATAGCACGTTGTGGAAAACGTGGTAATATCAGTGTTTGATAAACGTGCTTCGAACATTGTCTCGAATTATTGCGAATAATTGCGCGACCCATCACGTATTTCACAACGATTGATAGCAAATTTTCCGATTGAGCGTATATTTATAATCTTGTAGTTTATGGCTACGGTGATTTATTTAATGCATGTGAGAGCCAGTGTTATAATAAAAATATGACCTGGTCAACACATACATGCATATATATTTTATATAAATTCAATATAGAAAGTTTCTTGCAAAAAAATGATATATTTTCAGTAAAATTATTTCATGAATATATTATGCAAATTGTATTTGAGACTTCCATATGTCAATTAGTAATATTTTAACATCCTAAATATTTTCATATATATTCAAATATATTAGTTAAAGCTTTAGTTAGAAATGAATTAAAATTTTATAATGTGATACACAAATATCTGATAGAATTTTGTTAAATAAAAAATCTGATGTGGCCAGTGCATTACCTTCCGTCAGTTCCAAATATTTTGTTTCTTGCACTAGATTCCATATTTCAACATTACCTTCTGTCACTTCTATTTATTTTGTACAAATCCCATACAGAAAGTTTCATGTACCTAAGAAATTCTATATTTGCAGTAAAATTATAACACAAACATGTCAATTAATCAGCATTTTCATAATATAGTACCGGTTTCCATGGTTATAGCATAGCTAGCTGCTTTATGAAATTTAATTTCTTTATAATTTTTTAACTCTATATCCATTGCATATGAACTATAAAATGTAATCAAATCGTATAAACAATAAAATATTCTTTAATATTTATAATAACATTAAATATGTAGGTAGGTTGACCGACCGGCGCCAAATATTTAAAAATTGTAAATGGCACAAAATTGGGCCCTGTGGTGCACTCTCCACGCCAGCAATAAGTGCCCGTGAGGTGACGCCTGATAAACGTCCACACGGTATAAATAAGTCATCATCATTACCGAATTCTGTGTACAAAACAGATTGGCACACCCAGCAATGGGTAATATGACGTGATGATATATTTATTTATTTATTTTATTTTAATAATAATATATATAATAAATTAAATATGGAAAAATGATATTTAACAGTGTTTTTACAAGAAAAACTGTTAAAATTTAAAAATGAGGGTACTTCCGGTTGACCAATTTTAATCTAGTCATCTCTTTACATAGATGTAAAGAAAAGGAAGACAAAAGAATTATAATTTTTTGAATTGTAGTATTTGAGTTATTGGATTAGAAAAAATCGTCACACATAAACACACACACGCGCACACACACACACGCACATACACACGCACACAAACACACACACACACACACAAACACACACACGCGCGCGTGCACACACACACACACACGCACACGCACACGCACACGCACACACACACACACATATACATACACACACACGCACACACGCACACACACACACGCACACACACACACACACACACACACACACACACACACACACGCACGCACGCACACACACACTCACAACTCGCGCCCCAGAGCGAATGAGGAAACACGAAACTGCACTCGGATGTGTAATTTCGAAGAAAAAAATCTAGCTTAAAAGATATTCGAGAAAAGACGTCTTAAAATTGACGAATCAGAGACCTACACCTTTAACGTGTGTTTGCCGTAATCCTACGTTAGTAGGGTTTTACACAAATCAAATCTTCTTTAAAATGTGTGGGCGACTGTAGTTTTCGAAAAATGTCAGTCTCAAATTAAATTTGGCAAGGTGAATAAAAAAAGGTAAATTCTTACCATGTATTCAGCCGCTGATTACTTAGAAATGATTATAATTTTCGGAGAATGTGGACGTACCGCCAGGGAGGCAGCACGAGTCTATTCGGAACGTTGCACTGTACGATATAAATTATGATCTCGGATGACACCTTCGCTAACTTAAATTTATTGACAGTGAAAAGTCAACTCTAAAGTGTCAAAATTACAGTAAGTCAAACAAATTTTGTAACTCACTAGTAGTATTTTTAAAACCTAGCAACCAGTTATATATACAGACATCATCGTAAAAATAGTAAAATCTTATTCCAGGGACTCTAAAACGTGCTTGTTCATCAAAAACTCACCACTGAATTTTTTGACCAAAGACACCTTCCTTACTTAAAGGTGACGGAAGGTAAAAATATATCATTACGGCATATTATCCATTGCTGGGTGCCAATCTGCTTTGTAAGTATGCAGATTTTGGTAAAAAGTATTCTATATTTTAAATGAAACGTCAGGAACGCGAAAAGTACAAGAATGGAAGTTAATATTGAGAATACACAACATTTTAGCTAATCGCAGATAGCTGTTTTTGATTACAGTAAACAAAAGCTTAATCGTTTGTATCGTGCGGTTTTATGCTGTGCTATCCTGTTTGAGGATTGCGCTTGAAGTATGTGAATTATGTGATGCAGATGGCTTTATGAATATGCATCCTCGCAGTGCATGACCATCCATTGTTCGTTAATCGCTCGTTATAATTTTTGCAAATCAGTGAATATGAATGTTATTGATAGTTGTAATTGGTTTTGTATGCTTCGGAAAATGCATCGCTATGGTATTTGCATAAATAAACGTATTTCCCAGATAATATTTTATAATTATACACGTAAATTGTTTCGGCTAATTATGCCCAAGTTCGCTGAAGTGTGTCTACCAAAATTTTCCATTCAAAATTTGATTTATTACGATAATATTTGTTGTCTGTTTTTCGCTCAGTTGCAGCTGTTTTTGATAACAATAACAAAAAACTGTATCTGTTTTCATGTTTTATCATTAAAACATCAAACACAGACTGTACAATAGAATTGCGTACCCAGTAATTATAAAATAAAATATCTGTTGTCGCCGGTATAATACCTCACGACAATTCTATTTTGTTTTACATAATAAAGGTGCATTCACAAATGAAAATTAGGTTTATGGTTTTTGTTTAGGTTTCAGTATTATATTACAAGAGGTGGTTTCCTGTGGATCCCTGTACTACGACCTATAGATCTATTGTACCCTCCAGATTTACTCCTATTCTAGGAGTCCTGTTTGTTTAATAAACTCCAGGATTTTCTTCGGATTTAAATCTTTTCTGCCCCCACGACAATATATCTGCTGCTCGTAAAGGCTTCACAGTGGCATATAAGGTGCTGAGGGGTTTCTTCCTCTTCACCACACCCCCTGTATTTTGGTTCTTGTGTTAGTCCCATCGTGTGTAGGTGTTTGTTTGGTAGACAGTGTCCTGTTAGGAGTCCTGTTATTAATCAAACGTCTTGCTTGCTCATTAGGAGTAAACGTTCCGTTCTTTTCTTGGTTGGTTCATTTAGGAAGAGCTTTGAGTGTCTCTGCCTTGGTGACTCCAACCAGTGATTCTTGTGCCATTGATTCAGCAATGTTTTTATTTCCAGCTTAACTGTCTCCGCTGAGATTCCGAAAGCCAGTTCTGGTCCTGTGAAAGGAAACTTGTCTCCTTCTTAGCCAGACTATCTGCTACCTGGTTTAAGTAAGTCATTCATAAATGTAAGTTTAAATTACTTGAAAATTAGTTTTGATATGTACAGATATCCGTATAAATGCTTCAAAAACAAGATTAAAATATCGGTAGAGCAGTACTCAACAAGCCACCTGTGCGCCGTGAAACTGTCATTCGCTTGACATTATTGGTTATTTTTCAGCAATTAAGTTTTGACAGTCTCCATGTTCTTCTCGCATTTGTTTAAAAAGTTGAATCCACCAAGTGAATACTAAATAAAGGTGGGTGTATATATCTATATCGTTTCAGACTCGTTCTCATTGGTGAAGTTTGTGACGTCAAACTAAATCATAAACTTAAAGTTTGGATGTTGCAATGTTTAGCTATATGATTTGGATTTAGAGACCCTAAATTCTGAAGTGTGAATGAAGTCATTACATTATATGCGGCCAAAGTCTTTAAATCTAAAGTATAAACCATAAATCTAAACCTAATTTTCATTGGTGAATGGTGCATTAGGGAAGCAGAAAATTACGAATACAGTGTGTTAAAACATGTGTCGGAAAATAAAGGGTGGGATTGATTGGCTAATTATAAGAAAAAAAGTTCCCATTAACATGGTTCCGCAATCGCACCGTTTTCGAGATACAGAGTGTAAAAAAATATTTTTTTATATTTTTTGACGATATCTCAGGAACCCTTTGAGATACAAAACTCAGCTTTTGAACACATCTTAGCATTAATATTAGCTACTATTTAAGCGCTTATTCAATTTTTTTCATGTGCCATTGACGGAGATTTTAGGGTTGTGTGAGGTTTTTATGGCCGTAATTTCTATGACACTTGGGAAATTGGCATTCTGAAAGCACATTGTGAACCACCAATATTTTCTACATAAAAAAGGTACTCCCAGTCAAAAGCTCTAACGTAAACCGTTTTAGAGAAATACGGAATTTTATGATGGAAAACATGAAAAAAATTGCAACATGTTTTGTTGTTGATAAAAACATTTGTTTTTGATCTAGTCGTCTGCGTTCATGCATTTGTTTTGACATTAAAATTATTGACAATTGTCGTTTAGTTGTTAAATAACCTTTTTTCAAAAGGTGTCAATATCGCGGGAACTTATTACCTTTATTACACCCTGTATCTCGAAAACGGTGCGTTTGCGGAACCATGTTAATGGAACTTTTTTTCTTAGAATTAGCCAACCAATCCCATCCTTTATTTTCCGACATATTTTGAAACACCCTGTATATGATTTTAGTCTTGTTTCGGTGTCTCGGTCAACACCCTATCCTGTATTAATGGAAAACGCTGTAAGTTTCTTCTCTAGTAACAATCCCGGTTAAATAAGTTTGTTGTGCTTTTGAACCAGCGTGAGCATTCTCGGCATCCATCTCGCACTCGCTTTTGACATCCCTAAATGTTGATGAAGGATATTAAGCCTGAATTTTTATTCCCAGGTTTGTGAGAAAGTTTGGCGATATTTTTGGGAGTACTTTTAACTTTTAACTTATTCCCTCTTGCGGATAATTTGTATAATTTGCAGGTGCTGAGAGCAGTTCAGTGTTTTGTCTGTGACATAATTTCCCCACGCGCCATTTGTTCGTATTTGCAGAACTCTTTCCCCTTGTCACGCAAGGTGGCTACATTCACACTCTGACTTTCTTAACACGCGCAGATTAATACAACATTCTCAAAAGTTTCTGGCAAACTGTCACGTACGCACAACGACCAGCTTGGAAATTCGACACAAGTTTTTAGCACTACAGGGAGGAATTTATATAAAAATATGGGCAATACTTTTGGTTTTAGAAATTAGAAAAAGTCATCCAGAAATTATAATCGGAACTTTAAAGGCCCATTCAGAATAAAAAAAATTACGGGAGTGCTAGAATTAGTGGCATCGGTAGCGTAAGAAATTTATAGTAAAAATTATTTCCGTTCACAATGAAAAATTATTGAAATTATAGTTTCTAGGAATTTTTTATTTTAAATTACTAGAGTGCAAGGCTGTCAGTTAGTTGTATCTGTCATTTTATTTTTGCGCAAAAAGCAATTAACATGGATGACTTATAAATAACACTTATCCACAAGCACACCGTTGTGTGTGATAAGAGATTGAGAGAATTTAAAAATAATTCAAAAAAAGTAAATGCGTGGGCACAAATTGCTTCTGAAATGAGCGAAAATGGTAAGTTATGTTTTCATATATAATATCATAAGTGGTAAATTTTTGCCGGAAAAATTTTCAGATTGTCACGAGAGCCGGTTGCCTAGCAATTTATTGAGTGGCATTGACAAAAAAATTACGAGTTGTTAAACGAGTAATTTTTGTTCAATGTCACGAAATAAATTGGCAACAGGCTCGAGTAAAGCAATCGGAAAATTTTTCCAGGATAAAATTTAACCACGAATGGTATTCGGATGACTATTTCCAAAATAAAAATCAGGTAATCATTTATATAATTTTTTTCTTGACAAAAATCTTGTAGATATTTATTGTGTTTCGAGGTATTATGTTTCAGTTTGCTTTTTCAACGTTTTAAATATACTCCTGACCAAATCGACTCGTTTTTAATAAAAACTGATAACACTGAAAATATACAGACTTTGACAGGTATGTTAACAATATGTTTCTAAATGTCAAAATTTTTTCGCTAATCAAAACTCACTTACTTGTAAAAATACGACATCTTATTGGCTTAAAGGGTGCGAAAAAACTTTTGTGACGGTGTTTTGTCGAAATGAAACTTGGTAATTAGGTAAAATCCTGAATTTGGATTGGTTTATATATTTATGAGTGAAATAGTCACTTTTAATTGTGCAAAGTTTATTAATAGGTCTGTTTGTTCATATAGCGCAACAGCTGGCAACAACTGATGCACACAACCAAATGATCTTTTCTATTGCTCATTTTATCAGATGCAATCAGAATTGAGAAGTCAATAAACGTCAAAAATTAAGCGGTAGTGACAACGTAGAAGTTTGGAGTTTACAAACTCCTACCGCTGCCGTTGCCACTGCGCTACTACTAATTTTCTTAATTTTTGGATGTGTACGAATACGTTTGCTATAACGCATTCAATCTTTTACTCAGGCCACTACCACTGCCACTAAATTCTACCGCTACCTTAATTTTTTTGTTGTGAATGATACTTAAAGGTATGAGGTTGGTTTAGATTGGGAAATAAATTTACTACCAGGGCCGGATTTATAGTAGTGGAAGCCCTATTTCCATATTCCATGCCTGAGTGTCTGGTCGAAAATCTGGGGAACCGTGTTCGATCCCGACCGACGCCAAATATTTCGAATTTTAAATCATAGTAACACAATGGGTGGTATTAATAAAAATAAGTAAATGCTTATACTGACAGTTTTTTAAGTAAGTACTTATATCCGTATTAATAAAGTGTCAGTAAAAGCTGATGCTATAAGAAAATACTTATTTGATAAAAGTATGGACTTATACTTATAATCAAAATAAGTAATTATTTAAAACTGTATTAATAAAATGGAATTGATTCTTATAGAATTAAGTATTTACTTATAAATTTATAAGTATGATATTTATCATGCTTATGGGGGACCGAACAAAAATTTAAAAGATTATATTAATTTAAAAAACATGTTCTACGCCGTATGAGTCCGTAAAAATTATAAAATTCGTAGGGAAAATCCCAGTGAACAAAATTTTGTCAAATTATATCGGTTTACACCCGAAAGTGTGGAATGGCTAACATAACTCTTTCTTGGCGTTAACAATGAATCCAGAGATGGTGCTCTGTGTTCATTTATTAAATGAAATTATTTTTAAGATATGTTGCCGACCAGTGACGAATAAACCTTGTTTGTGTCACAAGCCTGCGTTGTTTTTTTTTTGCACCCTGATACCCTGAGTACGTACGATTTTTGCGCCCCCTGCGATAATACGACACTGTTCCGGCCTTGATAAATAAACATCTAAAAAAATATAACTGCGGGTCCTTATTTTAAAAAGCCGAAAAGTTATATTACATAAGGTTTTCAAATTGGTGTTGGTGAAGACCGTGAAGATAACACTTTTTTCATTAATATTTTAGTCCATGTGGCTGCTTTCAAAACTAAACATTTTTAAAATTTCAAAAATTGATATAGAACTGAATTCCAGATTAGTTTGTCAACTTTCAATAAATAAATATAAAAATGAACTGTAAGCAAATGTCAAAATTTTATTTTTTTAACAAACACACGGCTTACTTCTGAATTTCGTATGTACTTATAAATAAGTAAGTATTTACTGTAAGTATCAGCATCTGGTTATTAATATGAAATTAAGTATTTACTTTTACTTCTTGCTGATACTGATAAGTAAATGCTAGTATTTATAAGTACATACTTATAAGTATTTACTTATTTTTATTAATACCACCCTATATGATATTATGGAAACATCTTGTTTATTTTTATTTTAGTCCTCCCGGGATTTTTTTCATATTTAATCCCTCTGGGACTGAATTTGAACTTTAGTCCCTGAAATGAGTGATTAGAATCGCTCTTTAGTCTCGGGAATGCGAAAAATATTATAAATACCTCGGTGAGAGTTCCATCACAAACTCGCGCTGTATCTCACTTCGAGGTTACGCCTCTCGGTAATGTACATAAGCCGTCGGCTGTAATGAAACATATCCCACCTCGGATCTAATATACTATTGTATTCTCTGTTATCGAAGAGAGCATTGCCTTTTTGCGATTCCTAATGGAATAATAATCGCCTGTAGTATAGTGATCTGTTTATCATTATCATTTGATTAATCTCAATATTACTAACGTTTATTTGCTAACCATGTAACGAGTTTTGAGATTATCAAATATTAATATCCGTACGCCATTACCATTGGTTAAATAGCACGATATTATTATTATAGATACAAGGGAGAATTATTACCAATAATGCGTTCAATCTAATAATGACTCTGAACAATAAGATTAAACACCATCATTTGAATAATTTACCAACAAAAACATTGCTTCATTATCTTGGTCCGGTGGCCGAACGTCACATACCATTGTGTTTTTCATAATCAATAAACTAATACGCCAGCAACAGGAAACGTGAGATAATGCATCTAATGGTCGGATTAAATATGCAAATTCTAATTACTGCCAATGTCCCGCACAGATTTTCCTGTTTTATGTGCACTGGACATTCAACGCAGGATAATAATTTATTTTCCTACAACGGATACCAGAAAGTTTGTAAATATTACACAAAGTGGATCAACTTAATTCGATACATGGAACTAACATTTACGGAGATTCAATTTACAGAGTTTAACACTTGACAATAAAATGAATAGTTAACAGAAATGAAAGAGTAATTGATGATAATGAAATAAATATTGGTATACCAAGTGCAGAAAGTGTTTATTTGTCGAATCAAAACGAAAGTTTGTGTTCGACAAAGGACTTGCAACACGTGTTATATTAACTAATTTAGTCTATACCTATTTTCATTTTGAAATAACTTCTAAACTATCAGTAATTGAGGAAAATGTTTCACATAACAAAGTTAGATATTTTTATTGTCTATTCAGAGGCGTAGGAATATGACTTATAATATTTATTATTATTGTAGAACACTCACATTTTTTATGGAACCCATATTTGATTTTTGCTACAAAAAGATGCTAATTTTTTTCTCTTTCGACTGGTGTATTGGTTTTTATGTTTTAAATAATTTTTAAGATCATATCTGGTATACATATTTACGGGAATTTGAAAATATAGAGTTAAAATTAAAATATGAACAGGATAGTTATGAAATATGTTATTTAAGTAAAATAAAACACTATTTTTAAAAATTAATGAAATTACTGACAAAAAATACGAAATTTAATGAATAATAATGAAAAATCTAAGATATTAAGCTTAAAATAAATTTAAAACATAATAACTCTTATATCAATCGAAAAATAATGATGTGGCCAGCACATTACCTTCCGTCAGTTCTATGTATTTTGTACAAATTTCCTACAGAAAGTTCCTTGCAAAAGATTCTATTTTTTGTACATTACCTTCCGGCTGTTGTATGTATATTATACAAATTCCATACAGAAAATTTCTAGCAAATGATCCTATATTTCCACACTTATGTCAATTGCACTTGACACTGACATCTTTCAATCAGAATATTTTTAATATAGTAGCTGATCTCATAGCTGTCTACTTTACGAAATTTAATTTCTTTATAATATTTTAACTCTATATCCATTTAAAATGCAGCCAAATCGTATAGAGAATAAAATATTCTTTAATATTTATAATAACATTAAATGTGAAAAAACAATATTTAACATAGTTTTTTCAAGAAAAATTGTTAAAAACCTCAAATGAGGGTACTTTCGGTTGACCAGTTGTAACCAAAATCTAATCAGCTCTTTATATGGATGTAACGAAGAAGAATGCGAAAGAATTATAATTTTTGAAAATGTATAATATTAGAGTTATTGCAGACGAAAGTTTTGTTAGACACACACACACACACACACACACACGCGCGCGCGCGCACACACACACACACACACACACACACACACACACACACACACACACACACATATATATATATATATATATATATATATATATATATATATATATATATATATATATATATATATATATATATATATATACAGACATCATCGTAAAAATAGTAAAATCGTATTCTAGGTTCCATCTAAAAAATGTAAGTTTTAGTTTATATCTCGCAAGTTTACCAACATAAAAATTGTTTTCATACGCCACTAGATAGACAATTAAATATCTAGCTTTTTATTTGAAATACGATTACTATTAGTTTAGAAGTTATTTCAAAATGAAAATATCGACCAAATTCAGTTTTCCGCCATTTTTTGGTAACCTATGAGAATTTTTCTCAAAACAAATACGGGAGTGTGATATTTCAAAATAATACGTTTCGTGGCAACAATAGTTATTTGTATCACTAGGCCAGAAACTGAACATTTGCGAAACCGAGTTAGCGAGGTCTGCAAATACGAGATCTCGCAAAACAGTTTCTGGGCGTGAGATACACAAGATTTTTTGTACCGACTTCTCCATAAATTCTTCTTATATTTCTCTACACTTTATTCTATGTTACATAACCTAAAAAATGAACATATATTTTCGTCGGTTTTGCATTGCAAGTTTAATTATAATTACTTACATTTGAGCTTAAAATGCGTAATTATTTTATATCTATTGAAAATATAACATAAAAACATTAGTTATATATATTTTATATACTTTCGCATATTTTTAATGACAGATGGCGGAAACTCAATTGTATCACGTGAAGTTAGTTGTAGTTATAAAACAAACTTGTCCTAAAGTTGGAACTTATAATTAATCTATACGAGATGTCAGTAATGAAAGCATATTATTATTTTTATGACAAAATTTAGTTATTTAAGTTACAACAATTAAAGATTTCGCCCTAAAATTTGTAAACATTTTGCTAATTCTTGTGTTGAAAATAATCTTAAATTGACATATCACCAAAACAGTAATGCCAACTCCTTTTGCCGGCCTGGATCAACAACAGCAAATTTCTGGACGACTTTGAGTTCTGTAATACTAGTCAAAATGGACGGAGGTACGAAAAAGTATTTTAAAAAGTTCTTGTTAATCACTTGTAAAGTGAAACACACTGTATGATACATACATACATTTTTTCATTAAAAATAAATTTTGAATTGAATAAAAACTATAGGAACCTATGCATCACCCAGATATACATAATTCTTCTCTACTTTATCTCTCCTTCTTTTGTGTGATCATGCTGATATCACCACTACCACTGATGAGTTTGCTCTATCCACAAATCAATTCAAATGTTCGTTATGATAATCCATGGCTTGTGAATGTTTACATTGCAAATGAATCGTTATGATTCAACAATAACGGTCACTTCATCCATCCTGCAGTCGCAGGTAAAACATGACAAACAAGAGGACTGCAGGACAGGACAATGCAACCCGCGGCATTTGTATGAAAATCCGCCAAGTTACAATGCAACGCATTGCGCTAAACTGTGGATGTGGCCAGCTAACCACCTGGATGAGGACGAGAGAGGGTTACCGTGGTTTTGGGTTTGTGTGGGATGCATTGTTCCACAAATTGTCAGTACAATGTGTGTTGTTTTTTTGTAGTTCAAATTTGTAAAGCATTTAACAAAGCGGACTACAAAATAGAACAATTGACAGAATTTTGCTACAATATAACTTGGTTGATTATTGTTTGTTTTTGTGTAAATTTTGCAAACTCTGAATTAATTGTGCAGTTATTGAAAAACAATTTATAATTTTTTTTATTAATAGTTATTTTTATTTATTTATGTAAAAATTAATTACAACTCCATACCATAAAAATCTGATGTGGCCAGCATATTACCTTCCGTCAGTTATATGAGGTATTTACGAAAATTCTACCGGTGAACTCTTACCGGTAAACAGCTTTTTATCAGGTTATAGCTACCGGAATCGATATTTTAAGAACGCAAGTGGTAAACAGGGTAGATCCGTAACCTATGAAAAAATTTGAAAATTTGAAACAGGTTAGAAATTTGACGTTAACAAACTGAGCAGTGTTCTATTTTGAACACTTTTAACGGGCGTGCTGCGCTTTGCATCACTACCTTTTTTTGAGATTAGATCCTTGAACAATTTTCGAACACGGTAACCTTTTATCACTCGTGTTTTCGAACACAGTCGGTAGATGCGGTATCTACCGGTAGAATTTTCGTAAATGCGTATGTATTTTCTATAAAATCCATACAGAAAGTTCCTTGCAAAAGATTCTAAATTTCTTGTATGTACATTACCTTTCGACAGTTGTATGTATTTTATACAAATTCCATACAGAAAGTTTCGAGCAAAAAGATCCTATATTTCGAGTAAAATTATAATACAAATATACTACGAATATGTCAATTGCACTTGACACTGACATCTTTCAATCAGAATTTTCTTAATATAGTAGCTGTTTCTACCATAGCTGGCTAATTTATGAAATTTAATTTCTTTATAATTTTATAACTCTATATCCATTTAATATGAAGTATAAAATGCAGTCAAATCGTATAGAGAATACAATGTTCTTTAATATTTATTATAACATTAAATGTGAAAAAATGATATTTAACATCGTTTTTTCAAGAAAAACTGTTAAAATCTTCAAATGAGGGTACTTCCGGTTGACCAATTATAACCATAATCTAATCAGCTCTTCATATGGATGCAACGATTTTAGAATTGTAGTATTAGAGTTATCGCAGACGAAAATTTTGTTACATACACACACACACACGGACGCACATACATACACACACATATACAGACATCATCGTAAAAATAGTAAAATCGTATTCCAGGGACCTTAAAACGTGCTTATTCATTAAAAACTCACCACCGAATTTTTTGACCAAAGACAATACCTTCCTTACCTAAAGGTGACGGAAGGTACAAATAATTTATATTTATTTTGTTTGCAATCGGTTGTGATTCGAACGGCCATGGATCGATTCCTGCAGACTACAAACTTAAAAATACTATAATGTATAACTAGAAAGAATTTTTTTTGAACCGTTGACATAGAGGGGTTGTTCTTATAATGTAAGGAAATAAGAAATCTAGTGTTGCAATACGGTTAGGAGACCACTATGTTCAATGCGACGCAGTTTTTAATAACTTATTGTCTCATTTGTCTCTGGAGGTTGTTAAATATTCTTCCCGGATTGCCAGAAATATTATTGTTTTTTTGTATACTAAATATCTTTTTAAATACTCAATATAGCAACCCTAAGGAACAATGCTAGCAAGTTTTCAACCCTAAATTTTAAAGTGCCACATTAATTTTATTAATAATATTTTGTAAATTGTATTCATTTTTGTCTAATGAATATCTCATTAAATACTCAATATAGCAACCCTAAGGAACAATCCTAGCACGTTGTCGTATCCGGCTATCCCGTAGGATACTTATAAATCAACCCTAAATTTGAGCGTGTCACATTAAATTTATTAATAATTTTTTATAATTATATTTTTTTTGTCTAATAATTATCTCATTAAATACTCAATATAGTAACCCTAAGCAACAATCCTAGCACGTTGCCGTATCCAGCTATCCCGAAGGCCACTTATAAATCAACCCTAAATTTGAGCGTGTCACATTAAAAATATTAATAATTTTTTGTAAATTATATTCTTTTTTGTCTATTAAATACCTCATTAAATATTCAATATAGCAACCCTAGAGAACAATCCTAGCACGTTGTCGTATCCGGCTATCCCGTAGGACACTTACAAATCAACCCTAAATTTGAGCGTGACACAATAAACTTATTAATTATTTTTTGTAAATTGTATTCCTTTTTGTGTAATAAATTTTTCATTAAATACTTAATTCAGCAACCCTAAGGAACAATCCTAGCACTTTGTCGTATCCGGCTATCCCGTAGGACACTTATAAATTAACCCTAAATTTGAGCGTGTCACATTAAATTTATTAGTATTTTTTTGTAAATTGTATTCTTTTTTGTCTAATGAATATCTCATTAAATACTCAATATAGGAAGCTTAAGACATAATCCTAGCAAGTTTCCGTATCCGGCTATCCCGTAGGACACTTATAAATCAACCCTAAATTTGAGCGTGTCACATTAAACTTATTAATATTTTTTTTATAGATTGTATTCTTTTTTGTCTAATAAATATCTCATTAAATACTCAATATAGCAACCCTAAGGAACAATTCTAGCACGTTGTCGTATTCGGCTATCCCGTACGATACTTATAAATTGACCCTAAATTTGAGCGTGTCACATTAAATTTATTAATAATTTTTTGTAAATTGTATTCTTTTTTGTCTAATGAATATCTCATTAAATACTCAATATAGCAACCCCAAAGAACAATTCTAGCATGTTGACATATCCGACTATCCCGTAGGACACTTATAAATCAACCCTAAATTTGAGCGTGTCACAATAAATTTATTGATAATATTTTGTAAATTGTATTCTTTTTTGTCTAATGAATATCTCATTAAATACTCAATTTAGCAACCCTAAGGAACAATGCTAGCACGTTGTCCTATCCGGCTATCCCGTAGGACACTAATAAATCAACCCTAAATTTGAGCGTGTCACATTAAATTTATTAATAATTTTTTATAAATTGTATTCTTTTTTGTCTAATGAATATCTCATTAAATACTCAATATAGCAACCCTAAGGAACAATCCTAGCACGTTGTCGTATCCAGCTATCCCGTAGGATACTTATAAATTGACCCTAAATTTGAACGTATCACATTAAATTTATTAATAAATTTTTGTCAATTGTATTATTTTTTGTCTAATGAATATCTCATTAAATACTCAATATAGCAACCGTAAGGAACAATTCTAGCACGTTGCCGTATCCGGCTAACTCATAGGATACTTATAAATCGACCTAAATTTGAGCGTGTCAAATTAAATTTATTAATAATATTTTGTAAAATGTATTCTTTTTTTGTCTAATGAATATCTCATTAAATACTCAATATAGCAATCCTAAGGAACAATCCTAGCATGTTGTCGTGTCTGGCTATCCCGTAGGACACTTATAAATCAACCCTAAATTTGAACATGTCACATGAAATTTATTAATAATTTTTTGTAAATTGTATTCCTTTTTGTCTAATGAATACCTCATTAAATACTCAATATAGCACTCCTAAGGAACAATCTTAGCAACGTTATCGTATCCGGCTATCCCGTAGGACACTTATAAATCAGTCCTAAATTTGAGCGTGTCACATTAAATTTATAAATCAACCTTAAATTTTTATTACAAAAAAATTTGTTGAAATTAGTGCCAAAACTTAGGACATACGTTAATAATTCATGAAAGATATCTTGTTCTATCGTGTACTCTACAAGCCTTGCAATTTTTTTGCACTTATATTTAGAAACGAATTCACTTTGAAACCGTCTCCAATAGAAACGGCAATCCAGGGCCCTTAAAAACGCAATGAGTTGTAGCACGGCGGCTAAAGTAGTAACCGCAGAACGCTGAACACACATTACCGCTGGCGTAATGCGACACGCGTCACTCCGTAATATGCTCTTGAGAAACTTGCCAACAGCGATGAAAACATACGATATGCCCAACTATTTCATCTCGCAAGTTTTACCACCTTCACCTAAATTTATAGCTAGCAGGAAAGGGCCCTACTTGGAGTATTAAATTTCACACGTCAATAAGAAATGGGAACTTTTCTCTCAAGAAAAGGCATACGAAGATGCTTTTATCTCATGTAGAGAAAGATGGTTTTCTTTTCTACTATGTCTAGCCTGCAGAAGGAATACTCATATTTCAGGAGCAATTTAATAAGTGTAGTTAAAAGTGCAGCTTCATAAGTTCACAGGATATAACTCCTGTAAAGGATTTATGTACGCAGATCTTATAGTGCCTTTTGAACAAGTCAAACAGAGTAGTATTTTTAGTTTAAATAAAAATAATAACAAATCTGATGTGACCAAATATACGAGTACCTGGATTAACGTGTACAATATATTTTGGCGATGCGGGAACCCCTAAGCTAACATTCTTTAATCGTTAGTAAAATATTTAGGCCGAACAAAGGGATATCTTACTAGTTTTAAAATATGGCTTGCAAATTTTTGACAACCCATAAACAATTGTTACTGCCATTCAAAAATCGTTGTTTGACATTTGGATAGAATGCTAGATAAAATTTATTTTAAAAATTACACGGTGCAGTCACTAACATTATATTTTCTTCTGTCTAAATCGTTACAGATATCACAAATTACGGAGACAGAAAAGTTTATTATTGAATGCATCTTTCTGAAAAATAATAATCTTACGTTATTGACGTTGCCATTAAAAAGTTATGGTCTAATCATGGTCGTGACACCCAAGTTTCATATAACTAGTGACTCACTAACAATAACAAATACTATCTTAAACGATGAACTATATCCATACAGATTATCAAACCAAATTTCATTCAAATCGAATGCAGCGTTTCGTTGTTATAACCAAAATTATTATTTTTTTTACCTCCCGCTGCCCTTCGTAAGGGAGGTATAGGGATCGTGCTAAAAATCGTATATCGAGATTTTGGTAAATGAGTACGTTTTAAGGTTCCTAGATTTCAATTTTAACATTTTCACGATGATGTCTGTGTGTATGTGTGTGTGGATCCTCCACTCTAACTCAAATACTATCATTCAGAAAATTTTGAAATCTTGTATTTCGAACTTTTTCTGCATTGGAAAGAGCCCATTAGATTTTGGTGAAAATCGGATAACCGGAAATGGCACTTTACTAGAAGCTCAAAATAGTTTTTCTTCGAAAAATACCTTTAAATGTTATTTTTTCGAGATTAATGTTATTATAAAAATTAAAGATTATTATATTTTCTATAGATTTGCTGTAATACTTTTTACCTCCCGCTACCCTTGTAAGGGGGGTATAAGGATCGTGCTAAAAATCGCATATCGAGATTTTGGTAAATAACTACGTTTTAAGGTCCCTAGAATCCAATTTTAACATTTTCACGATGATGTCTGTGTGTATGTATGTGTGAATTGAATCCTCCACTCTAACTCAAATACCATTATTCAGAAAATTTTGAAACCTTGTATTTCGATCTTTTTCTGTAATGGAAAGAGCCCATTAGATTTTGGTGAAAATCGGATAACCGGAAATGGCACTTTACTATCTCAAAATAGTTTTTCTTCGAAAAATACGTTTAAATCTTATTTTCTCGAGATTAATGTTATTATAAAAATTAAAGATTATTAAATGTTCCATAGATTTGCATTAATACTTTTTCTATATATTTTATGGATAAATTTATAAAATTATCTATAATTTAAATCCCAGAGCCTACGCTTTAAACAAACAATGTAGGTATGTATTTAGATTAATAAAAATTAACGATTCACAAAAATGTTTAAGCTAATCCTTATTTTTGAATTCTATTCTATCCCGGTATTTAAAATTTAATCTTTATTTTATTATATCTCCGGTGGCTCAATGGTTACAGCAACGCCTCATAAGTCATGTGTGTGCTCAGGGCTCTGGGTTCGAATCCCACTAAGGCATGGGTGTGTGTGAATGTGAACCTACTGTGTAATTGGGATTTAATCCTGTTGAGGGGTTTAAAAAAAGGTAGTTATTTGGATTAGATTAGACTATATTTTAAGAAATAAACTGTCAAAATTAGAATTAAATTCGCTAATCTAAAAATAAGGATTAACTTAATCTTTTTTGGTACTCGGGCAGTAAGTGGTGGGAGGTAGCAGATTTTTTTTTAGAAGGACTTTGAAGCAGAATATTGGCTAAACGTTGTACTTTCCTTAAAAGGCAAGTTTAACTAAATCATCTTATTTTGGGCTCACAGGAATCTTTCTTTCCAAGACACCTGTATATTGTTAAATATTTAATTGAAAGAGAAAACTCCGATGTTTCTTTTAGTGAATGAACACGCAAAGCAATTATTGCAGCTAGAGTGTCGAAGAAAATACGGTAGTGAATTTAAGAGAGTAAATCGAATGTGTCGCTGCAAAAATCCTGGAGTAATTCCTGTAAAAACGGTGACAAATGTCTGTTCACATGCACTTTAACTAGATCGATAACAGTTCATTAATTTCTTCTCCTTTTTGCTTTTATTTCTCATATCAGCACCTTCTTTCTCCGCACGTTTCTCTAATATGGAATAATCTCCATATCCACTCTTCTCTGCTTTCTGGAGTGTCACGGCCTACGTTGTTTTATTGACTATTTAATTACGTCACGCGCAATACGAACTGGGATGAGTTCACACCTTATACTAACAGTACACCCACATCCCAACTGTTAATGTAATATTTATTCCATGCTAGAAGCGTTTACACGCCAGATGAGACAAGGATATAATTACTATAGCTCTATTGTTGCGACATAACAATTTATTTAATTATTGTTTGCTATCTGATGAAACGAACAGTCAGGAGTTAACAAATACGCACCTTGGACCATAATTAGAATTCTGGAAACATTTCGCGAAGAATTTTTAAATATTACAGAATCAACTTCTTTATATCCAACAAATATGAAGCGTCAAGGGGAAAGAATTTTAAAGTTTGAAACCCAATGGAATGTTTTTGAAGTAACATAGTGTTCAATCTTAGTCCAAAAGATACATTGGCCATTTCTTAACATTATTAAACGATTATATCCACAGATGGGTTGAGTCTCCACTTATGTCGAACTTAATAGAATTTTTCCAGTCCGACTACTGAATCTACAAGGCACAAATGATGAAGGTCCATGGAATCACATATTTTGAAATTTAATGTAATGTTAGTTTTAGTAACAAACAACAATTTAGCTACAAGAACCTAATTTATATTCAAATTTAAGAATATTTGAGTAAACAAAACTAATTATTTAAAAAAAAAATAGATATGGAGTTGCAAGGTAACAAGCTTGAGCTTCTTCGTTGCAGAATTTCGAAAGTTTTTGAATTCGTATATCGTTTTTAAAACGTTGGTAGAATATTTTAAATGTTTACAGGTACAATCTTCACCAGTTTAATGACATTGCAGTCTGAGCTTCTTTGTCGTTTGGTGGTTTTATTAATGCTACTTAATTCAAATAAATATCATCAGATAGCCAAACAAATTTGATACTGAACACAAATCATCAGACCAAGCTTTTGCTTGTGCATATCGATGTACGAATGGACATTGATCATTTTATTCCTTGACACTTGGACCATCATTTATTTTAGCTCTTGTGTTGCAATTTCTAAAGCCTGTATCTTAGAACTGTTAACATTTTTGCTTTCTTTAAGTATAATTTGAAAGTTTCACGTTTCATTTCTTAGTAGGATCAATAATCGCATTTTGATATAAAATGGACATTCGTCTTTTTACCTCCTGCTACCGTTGGTAAGTGAGGTATAGGGATCGTGCTAAAAATCACATATCGAGATTTTGGTAAATGTTTTAAGGTCCCTAGAATCCAATTTTAACTTTTTCACGATGATGTCTGCGTGTATGTATGTGTAGATCCTCCGCTCTAACTCCAATGCTATCAGAAAATTTTGAAACCTTGAATTTATACCTTACTCTAATATGGAAAGAAGCTATTAAATTTTAGTGTAAATCAGATAACCGTAAGTAACACTTTACTTGAAGCTCAAAATAGTTTTTCTTTGAAAAATACCTGTTAATAAATGTTAATTTATCCCGGAGCCTACGCTTTAAACAAACACAACTTCTTGGTTACATTGTTTATCTCAAATGTATGTAGTTGACAGATAAATGTCACTGGCAAATCATTTCAAATTAATAATAGTAACGTTTTAAAAAGAAAAAATCTGATGTGGTCATCATAATAATATTACCTTCCGTCAGTTTCATGAATTTTGTACTTTGCAAAAGATTATATTTCTTGTATATTACCTGCCGGCAGTTGTGTGTTTTATACAAATTCTATAGAAAAAGTTCCTATATTTCCAGTAAAATTATAACATAAACATACCCTGTCAATTGCACTTGACACTGATATCTTTCAATCAGAATTTTCTTAATATAGTAGTTGTTTCCATAGTTATAGCATAGCTAGCTAATTTATGAAATTTTATAATTTTGAACTCTATATTCATTTACTATGAAGTTTAAAATGCAGTCAAATCGTATAGAGAATAAAATATTCTTTAATATTTATAATAACATTAAATGTGAAAAAATGTTTATTATCATTGTTTTTCAAAAAAATCTTCAAATGTGGGTACTTCCGGTTGACTAATTATAACCAAAATCTAATCAGCTCTCCATACGGATGTAGCGAAGAGAAATACGAAAGAATTATAATTTTTGGAATTTTAGTATTAAGAGTTATCGCATAGCAAACTTTTGTCACTCACACACACGCACGCACGTAAGCACGCACGCACGCACGCACGCACGCACTCACGCACTCACGCACTCACGCACTCACGCACTCACGCACTCACGCACTCACGCACGCACGCACGCCCGCACACACACACACACACACACACACACATTCATGCAGACATCATCGTAAATAGGAAAATCGTATTCTAGGGACACTAAAACGAGCTTATTGATTAAAAACTCACCACCAAATTTTTTAACAAAGACAATACCTTCCTTACCTAAAGGTGATGGAAGGTAAACAGTAAAAAGAATAATTGTTATATGGGAAGGAATTTAATACATAAGTAAATATGTAGGGTAGATACGTATTTAAATTAATATAAATTAAATAGCAGGAGGTATTGTGTCGGCTACATCAGATTTTTTTCCTTGGCTCTTCATATGGTCAACTGGCCGATGGAAAACTGGATGATAGCCAACTGGGGGCCAGACATTTGGACAATAAAAAGTTTTAAAAAATCGTTAATATATCGGGCATACAAAAGTATAACAAAAGCAGCGAGGTATATTTGTTTATCAAAATAAAACTAGAAATTTGTACAAGTTATGAAAATGATCTCTGATATCCTCATTCACCCTGAATGTAGTGCGGCCATCTTGTACATAAATTACTATTATTAACTGGTGTCAGCAACACATGTTATTTGCTATCTGTTGGGGATGCTACGTTCGGCTAATTAAAAACCGGAGAAAAATTGCCCATTCGTTACAATTACCCACAATTAGCACTAATTTAGATATTATGTTCGATAAACCGTAATGAACGTTATCTACAAGACTATAAATCTGAATTTAACTTTGCACTGGGGCTCAAGCAATGAAATGAGGCCCCCTTTCTCCCAAAAAGCAAGGGTTATTTGCGTTCTAAAACTATATACAGTTTGTTTTAAAGATATCTGATCAAGCAAGGGTCTTATTCTGTAAAAATATCATTATATAACAACTATCGTTATTTATAAATGTAACGATGTGATCCTGAATGACATTTTGGGAAAATCGTATTCACTAAGTAATATTACTATAAACGTCCTCAAACGTTTGTCACAACGACTCTAATCAATTTTTTACCTTCCGTCACCTTTAGGTAAGGAAGGTATTGTCTTTGGTCAAAAAATTCGGTGATGAGTTTTTGATGAATAAGCACGTTTTAGGGTCCCTAGAATACGATTTTACTATTTTTATGATGATGTCTGTATGTATGTATGTGTGTGTGTGTGTGTGTGTGCGTGTGTGTGTGTGTGTGTGTGTGCGCGCGTGTGTGTGTGTGTGTGTGTGTGTGTGTGTGTGTGTGTGTGTGTGTGACAAAATTTTCTAATGCGATAACTCTAATACTACAATTCCAAAAATTATAATTCTTTCGTATTCCTCTTTGTTACATCCATATGAGGAGCTGATTAGATTTTTGTTATAATTGGTCAACTGGAAGTACCCTCATTTTAAGATTTTAACAGTTTATCTTGAAAAAACGATGTTAAAAATCATTTTTTCACATTTAATGTTATTATAAATATTGAAGAATATTTTATTCTCTATACAATTTGAATACATTTTATACTTCATATTAAATGGATATAGAGTTAAAAAATCTGATGTGGCCAGCACATTACCTTCCGTCAGTTCTATGTATTTTGTAAAAATGTCATACAGAAAGTTCCTTGAAAAAGATTATATTTCTTGTACATTACCTTAAGGCAGTTGTATGTATTTTATACCAAACAGAAACTTTCTAACAAAAGATCCTATATTTCCAGTAAAATTATAACATAAACATACTGTCAACTACACTTGACACTGACACCTTTCAATCAGAATTTTCTATTTTCTTAATGTAGCAGCTGTTTCCAGAGTTATAGCAAAGCTGACTAATATACATGATATTTAATGTCTTTATAATTTTTTAACTCTATGTCCATTTAATATGAAGCATAAAATGCATTCAAATTGTATAGAGAATAAATTATTCTTTAATATTTATAATAACATTAAATGTGAAAAAATGATATTTAACATCGTTTTTTCAAGAAAAACAGTTAAAATCTTCAAATGAGGGTACTTCCGGTTGACCAATTATAACCAAAATCTAATCAGCTCTTCACATGGCTGTAACGAAGAGGAATACGAAAGAATTATAATTTTTGGAATTGTAGTATTAGAGTTATCGCATTAGAAAATTTTGTCACACACAGACACACACACACACACACACACACACACACACACACATACATACATACACACACACACACATACAGACATCATCGTAAAAATAGTAAAATCGTATTCTAGGGACCCTAAAACGTGCTTATTCATCAAAAACTCACCACCGAATTTTTTGACCAAAGACAATACCTTCCTTACCTAAAGGTGACGGAAGGTAAAAATTATAAAGAAATTAAATATTATATATTAGCCAGCTATCCTATAACAGCTGCTATATTAAGAAATTGAAAGGTGTCAGTGTCAAGTGCAGTTGACAGTATATTTGTGTATAATTTTACTAGAAATATAGAACTTTTGTTAGAAACTTTCTGTATGGAATTTGTATAAAATACATACAACTGCCTTAAGGTAATGTACAAGAAATAGAATCTTTTGCACAGAACTTTCTGTATGACATTTATACAAAATACAAAGAACTGACGGAAGGTAATGTACTGGCCACATCAGATTTTTTTAAGGAAAGATGGTAACTATTATTGAAAATTAAATTGTTCTTGACGTCATTTTGCGGAAAAAAAATTGACATTATTTATTTATAAATACCCGACAGGAACAAAGGTCCCAATTAAGAGGTTCTACAAAAAAATATATTTACATATAATAAAAGTATAATAAATTGTGTAAAGCAGGATAGAGATTAATATAGTGAGATATATGTCATCAATTTCTTCGTAAATAATAATAAACAATCAAAAAAAGTCAATATCATCACAATTAGAGTATAAAACATTAAACGCAGAACATGAACGCCTTAAGGGACTTTTTAATTCGTAATTTGTCCCAGCTGTTGTAATGGAAAATAATATTTTTTGGTGAGGGTGGTTTATTCTCGGTACATGAAAATTTAACAATGTAAATAGATTGGAATCCATTATAACATTATTAATTAGTTTGTAAGTAAACATAAAGATTGCACAGTGCGTCGATTCTCCAGTGACAGTATAGAACCAAAATGACCCTTATACGAACATCTTGCAAATTTACGCCGAATAAATTCAATAAAGATGCATTCACAAATGAAAATTAGGTTTATGGTTTTTGTTTATGTTTAAGTAAGTCAATCATAAATGTAAGTTTAAATTACCTGAAAATTAGTTTTGATATGTACAGTCATCTATGTAAATGCTTCAAAAACAAGATTAAAATATCGGTAGAGCAGTACTTAGCAGATACCCGTGCGCCGTCTAACTGTCATTTGCTTGGCATTATTGGTTAAATTTCGAGCAATTAAGTTTTGACAGTCTCCTTGTTCTTCTCGCATTTGTTTAAAAAGCAGAATCCACCAAGTGGATACTAAATAAAGATGGGTGTATGTATCTATATTATTTCACATTCGTTCTCATTGGTGAAGTTTGTGACGTCAAACTAAATCATAAACCTGAAGTTTGGACCTTGCAATGTTTAGCTTTATGATTTGGATTTAGAGACACTAAATTCTGAAGTATGAATGGAGTCATTACATAATATGCGGCCAAAGTCTTTAAATCTAAAATATAAACCATAAATCTAAACCTAATTTTCCTTTGTGAATGTACTTTAAGCGAGCAACAAACAACTGAAAACTACTTTTAAATTGTCGCTAACTCACTGACCTGTAAGGAGACAACCCAAGCATGGATTGGCCACATAGGATCACGTGTGAACCCGCGATGGATGCTCATGAATAAAGTATCCGAAATAATAAATGAACTTATGTTACACGACAGTATTGAACAATAGACAGACATCTTTAAATAATTTTACTATTATACTATGCTTCTCAGATATTTGAAGGAACCTACTTATTCCTTTTCCCTTTATTATTATTTTTGGGCAAATTTTGCTATTTCTAGCGCTTTTATTTTGTTGTTCTAGCACATATTAACATATTAATTATTGCTAAATTTGTCGTTTACAGAAGAAACCTCGCCAGATATTCTTGAATTCAATCTAATCCAGTAAAAAACATTATTTGTTTCCGTGTGCATTAATATTGTACCCAAATAGAAAAAGTTATTTTATAATCTCGCCAAAATTTGATTGTACGAGTATAAAGTTGTAAATCGGTTTCGTACATCTTCGTATTTCAATTTGAAAGCTCTTAAAAACAGTCGAAGCAATCGTCAATAATGTAAGGCGACAGCATCGAAACAAACGAAAACACGGATTTAAATTCCATTTACAGTCGGTCGCTGTAAAAACGCTGTCAGAAAATGCAGTTAGAAAATTGATCGCAGCGTAAGAAACGTATCATTAAATTTTTATTCAGTGAACGAGTGAGACACTACGCTTCTCGTTTACATCTGTCGATTCTTCAAACCTCGGGGGAAAGCTTCCATCATCATACACGGCGGTGGAACAAATTTCCAGGGAGCTACGACTATGTATTTCTATATTTCACTTTTAATTTTTACTTTTATAAATAAAAATAGGTTGTTATAGTATAGAACAAGATATTTAGTTAAACCCTTTAACAGATAAATTCATTTGAATAATGTCCAGTTTTATAAAACATGGATAAATAAATTAATAGCAAAGTAAAATTTACTCTTAAAGTAAAATAGTGTAACGTGGAACGCCCGCCGTCGCCGCCGCTGTAAGCGAGTGTCTATTTATAGCGGTGACGTAATCGCGCTTGTAGCCGGCCGATGTAAATAGACTGGTCGCAACGTGTTTAATTTCTTCCGGTCGCCTGAACCTTTTGTGTTCATTGTTATTATGTGTTCGAATACTCTAGAGCTTTTCTAGAAAATAATGGCAGCTGTATATAAGGGACGTAGCTATGCTCGATACACGATCAGTTACAAACAGAGTCATAGACACATTGACATGGAGTGTTAGAGAGTAAAGTGTTAGTGAGAAGCACAGCAATATCGTAGTGAGCGTATGCAGTTGGTGTCGAGTAGGTACTCGGGAAGTTACTGGTATATTGGGATAGCTGTGGATGTAAATACTCGGTAGTGTTGAAGAGTATTGGGAAGCTAGGTATATGGGGACAGTAACGGCAAGTGGAAGCTAATACTCGGCAGTGGTGTTGAAAAATTGTGGCATACGAACAGTCGGTGATACTGAGGCTGTGGAGGTTAGACAGAGAGTTACATAAATAGACAGATAGTTTTGTGACTTCTGTCCGAGCAGTTGAATATACAGACGCTGTTGAGTAAGTTGAATATATAGGTAGATGCTGTGGAGGTCGGTAGGCGGACAGTTGAACATGATATAAGTATATAGTAATATAAATATAGTGATATAAATACCGCGTAAACAGTCTACAAGAGTCTGCAACAGACCGGCAGTCTAAGATTGGAACACGTAGTGAAATAAATAGTTAGTAATATCGTGGAATTAAATAGTAGTGTTAATTGGTTAAATAAATAGTGTTAGTGTTATCTAGTTAATTATAGTTTTAGTCTTAATTAGTTTTTAATAATGAACTAATATTAGTAATAGTTACTTTCATTATAGTTTAATAAACACTTAATTTTAATTAATAATAATTGTCTAATATTTACACTTCACCCAGATAAATAAAAACGTTACAATAGTTTACTCCAGAGATTTCGTTTTATAAAGCAAGAATAAAAATACTAGCTACGTAAATCTAGAGAATAAATTACTCTACCGATTTTCGAGGAAGTAAATTTTATTCTGTAGAATAAATTTGACACATCAACATTAATTAAATTCATTATAAATTTCATATCTTGCCTAATTTTACATTTATTTATATCCAATATATTTGCTTGTGTAATTTTTTCCTCGTTCTCTCTTTTTTCCATGTTAGTTGACACCTGGCACTTTACGACACACTTTATTTTCTATTTTGAGTTGGATTTATTTCGTGTCAGGATCATACAGAATACAATATACAGAATACACATTGCTTAGAATAGATCCTCTTCAGTTTTATCCTGGTTTTATTAATCTCTCTTATACTCCAGTAGTGGAAAGATTAACCGGTATCAGAAACCGTAGCCTGAGTGTACTACGGTATTCACACACTTTTCATGGAGGCTCTTTTCCTTGTCCTCAGTTAAAATTGTAGTTGCAAATTCATAAAAAAAAATTCTATTACCACTCTGGCCTATAGGTTCATAATATAGTGAAAAACGATATTAAATGTATATAATTATAGAAAATATTAAAATATTTATATACAAAAATCACAAAATAATGACCGATGTCATGTCTCTGTTGGTAAATTACTAGGATAAAATATTTACTCTGCAAGTAGTTATTGTAGTCTGTAATTTGTTTTATAAAACAGACGTTTTTATTTACATGTCGATTAAATTTACTTTCAAAGTAATAACTCGGCAGTTTATTTAATGTTTATAAAACCGGGCATGTGTGCGAAACATATAAATAGATAACAGACTGCTTCCATAAAATTAAGATTACAATAGATCTTACAGATCGCTAGTCGACAAGAGTGACTAGCGCTTAAAGTCATAAATTGATTAATAATAATTATTATACCTATTTCTAGAAGTAATTTTCTTTTCATACGCAATAACCTCAGATATTATTTTATATTTAATTGTTAGTTACATGGATAAATTCCACTGAGTAATGGTGAAAATCTTGTCCAATTTTCTGAAATCATCCAGATAATTTTCTCTATACAATCTTCCCTTATTCGACGTCAATGGTTTTCTTGGGGGTGGAAGTCGGGCGCTGAACTTGTTTTTAACAAGTCAAGAGATTGATGTACTTTTTTATTGCTCCAAGTCGCAATGGCCCAACCACGGCTAACACGATTACACAGCCAGACGTAGATTGAAGAATATTTTACTCCTAGCAACACTTCCTCAGAAAATATTCGCAAAGAAAGAGATTTGGGAGATTTATCCTTACACTTATAATTGGATAATTAGTTAGAGTTATAATTTGCATACACTAACGTTATGTTTTCGGAAAAATTTTACTCTCCAAATTTTATTACTACCTATTTGAGGTCTAATCTAGTTGTCACTCGATAAAATAAGTACGTAATAGTTGTTTTACAATATACCATATTAAAATTACCAGAAAAATTCATGAAAATATGGTTTTCTTTTCGGAAGTATTTTGCCGCTCCTTTCAGGATGTGTGTAAGGATAAGACCGCTCCTTTTAAATTAGTTTGGCCCGGACATTTTAATTAGGCTAATTTACCGTATGTTAAAGAGTAGATTATGACGGTTTGATGTTTTATCTGACAGTAAAAAATTTGTTTTGTTTTATCGTGCTACCTACATGAGGCTTTAAAGTTATTATTTTGTTGACAAAGCTTTGGAAACTTTTTCTTCCGTGACTAATATGATACATTCCACACTCATATAATAAATAACTATTATTTCATTAGCGGTTTTAAAATGTCAAATGTCAACCAAAATTGTTGGAATAAATTCAAATATTCAACGTATACGCGCTATTTCGTCATGAATGTTATAATTTTATGCAACGTATGTCTTTGATTCATTTCATTGTCAAATAATATGACATATTGAATTTTAATATATCTTAATCTCTAAAACAGTATCAGAATTATTTATTTCAAAGTCTATTATAATACAGGTTTTATATTTATAACCAAAGTCTTTGTAATGATTTGTGTCACCCGTGGATAATGTCCAATAAAAATAAGTCAAAAATTTATTAAATAATTATACATACATTACAGGTATTCAAAACTTCAAGAACAAATTTAACTACGAATTTCATTTTCTCATTAACGAATTTAGGTCCTAACATTACCACCGTATACCCATAACGTGACAAGCCTCATGAAATTTATTGTATCTACAACAATGTAATGTAAATATTTACAATATGATCTCCAAACACACAATTTTTGCTAGTTATCTCTCAATATCCACGTTTATAGTGAGGATCGCTTCAGATTTTTGGAATGTAAACAATAAACAATAGGTTGCAAGAATTTTTTATATGATATCTAAGTACTAAATTTTAAAAGATATTGTTCTTTCAAGGGCCTTAAATTTGAAAATATAATGAAATATTCATTAGATATTAATTAATTACTGAAATTTATGCAATATTTTGGTCACGTGATCTGAAACAGAATGTGACGTCAGAGCACATACAGTTTAACTTTAACATATGATAAACTATCGCCTCCTTTTATTTACATTTACATAAATAACGTATACTGTTTTCTTATTGGCTATGAATGACTGTATGTGTTCCGACGTCACAGTAGTGGGGGGTTGTTTTTCACGACTATTTCTGACGCCAATTTTTTTATTTAATATTTACGAAAATAACAATAATTTATTATTATTTTTACCTTCCGTCACCTTTAGGTAAGGAAGGTATTGTCTTTGGTCAAAAAATTCGATGATGAGTTTTTAATCAATAAGCACGTTTTAGGGTCCCTAGAATACGAATTTACTATTTTTACGATGATGTCTGTATGTGTGTGTGTGTGTGTGTGTGTGTGGATGCGTGTGTGTGTGTGTGTGTGTGTGTGTGTGTGTGTGTGTGTGTGTGTGTGTGTGTGTAACAAAATTTTCGTCTGCGATAACTCTAATACTACAGTTACAAAAATTATAATTTTTTCGTATAATTCTTCGTTACATCCATATGAAGAGCTGATTAGATTTTGGTTACAATTGGTCAACCGGAAGTACCATCATTTGAAGATTTTAATAGTTTTTCTTGAAAAAACTATGTTAAATATAATTTTTTCACATTTGATGTTATTATAAATATTAAAGAATATTTTATTCTCTATACGATTTGACTGCATTTTATACTTAATATTAAATGGATATAGTTAAAAAATCTGATGTGGCCAGCACATTACCTTCCGTCAGTTCTATGTATTTTGTACAAATTTCATACGGAAAGTTCCTTGCTAAATTAAATATTCTATTTCTTGTATATTACCTTCTGGCAGTTGCATGTATTTTATGCAAATTTCATACAGAAAATTATTATTTTGTAACGTTTTCTATATACAGTGTAATGTATCTGCAGAAATAAAAGATTTATTATTATTATTATTATTTCTTGTACATTACCTTAAAGCAGTTGTATGTATTTTATACAAATTCCATACAGAAATCAAAATATTCTATACCTATTTCCAGTAAAATTATAAGACAAACACACTATGTCAATTTCACTTGACACTGACATCTTTCAATCAAAATTTTCTTAATATAGTAGCTGTTTCCACAGCTATGGCTACTTTATGAAATTTAATTTCTTTATAATTTTTTAACTCTATATCCATTTAATATTAGGTATAAAATGCAATCAAATCGTATAGAAAATAAAATATTCTTTAATATTTATAATAACATTAAATGTGAAAAAATGATATTTAACATAGTTTTTTCAAGAAAAACTGTTAAAATCTTCAAATGAGGGTACTTCCGGTTGTCCAATTGTAACCAAAATCTAATCAGCTCTTCGCATGGATGTAACGAAGAGAAATACGAAAGAATTATAATTTTTAGAATTGTAGTATGGAAGTTATCGTAGACGAAAATTTTGTTACACACACACACACACACACACACACACACACACACACACACACACACACACACACACATACATACATACATACACACACACACACACACATACAGACATCATCGTAAAAATAGTAAAATCGTATTCTAGGGACCCTAAAACGTGCTTATTCATCAAAAACTAACCACCGAATTTTTTGACCAAAGACAATACCTTCCTTACCTAAAGGTGACGGAAGGTAAAAATTATAAAGAAATTAAATTTCATAAAGTAGCCATAGCTATGGAAACAACTACTTGATTGAAAGATGTCAGTGTCAAGTGAAATTGACATAGTGTGTTTGTCTTATAATTTACTGGAAATATAGGATCTTTTGCTTTCTGTACGGAATTTGTATAAAATAAATACAACTGCTTTAAGGTAATGTACAAGAAATAATAATAATAAATCTTTTATTTCTGCAGATACATTACACTGTATATAGAAAACGTCACAAAATAATAATTTTCTGTATGAAATTTGCATAAAATACATGCAACTGCCGGAAGGTAACGTACAAGAAATAGAATATTTAATTTAGCAAGGAACTTTCCGTATGAAATTTGTACAAAATACATAGAACTGACGGAAGGTAATGTGCTGGCCACATCAGATTTTTTATATTACTATGAAAAATATTGCATAAACTTTCATTTAAAATACTTTTTAAAAATTTTGAAACCAGCTAAAACTCACACCCAGCGACTAGTGACATTTCAAGCTCTGCCTTCATTTATAAAAATCTTACACTGAAATTGGAGAAGTTTATTTAAGGAAATATTAGATAAACAGTTGTATTACACTCGAGTTTAAAATGTATGTTTAACTCGCGGAATTAAGACGCTCGTTAAAAATCCATTTGAACCGTTTGTATAATAAGTAACTATTAGCTCATTAGCGACTTATGAACAGCTTTATTTGTTACAAATCACCATAGTTGTAGTATTATTATTAGAAGGTGTTCGATAAAATAGTTAATCCCATATAAATAAATAAATATGAGTTTATTTTATATATTTATAGACCATTCGTAAAAGTGTCGAACATAAAATTTGAAAGGTACTCATTATAAACTTCAACTAATATTTATAGGACAGTGTCATCACGTATTTATTAGCTTCCTACATATCTTTATTTCAGCAGTTTACTTGGTGTGTGGCAAACATAATAAATTATACACAAACTCAAACACATGTGATATAATTTATTTAAGAAGGCAAACATACCGCCTGGGGATATCATAAACTCAATAATATTTCCATTTCCAAGGAAAACTATCTAAAAACTAGATCAGGATACAAATTATGTAATAAAACTCTATCTGAAAGTCATATTTGTGGGAGCATAATAATTTAAATATTAATTATAGGCGATAAACTGTTTCATTATAACGTACATATGACTACGTTCATCTCAACAATTCAAGCGGGTTCAAGTTTATTGTAACTAGAAAAATCCTATCAGTTTATCTCAGCGGATAAAAATTAGGTAAGGGAGGTATAGGGATCGTGCTACAAATCGCATATCGAGATTTTGGTAAATGACCACGTTTTAAAGTCTCTAGAGTCCAATTTTAACATTTTCACGATGATGTCTGTGCATGTGTGTGTGGATCCTCCACTCTAACTCAAATACTATCATTCAGAAAATTTTGAAACCTTGTATTTCTATAATAGAAAGAGCCCATTAGATTTTGGTGTAAATAGAATAACCTGAAATGGCACTTTACTCAAAATAGCTCAAAATAGTTTTTCTTCGAAAAATATCTTTAAATGTTATTTTTTCGAGATTAGTTATTATAAAAATTAAAGATTATTAATTTTTCTATAGATTTGCATTAATAATTTTGCTATATATTTTATGGATAACTTTATAAAATTATCTATAATTTAAATCCCAGAGCCAACGCTTAAAACAAACAAAACGCACTTATTCAAATGTATGTAACTGATAGATAAATGTCACTATCAAAGAACTAATCATTTCAAAATAATATTAGTAACGTTTAAAAAGAAAAAAGTAAATAGAACAATAGAAAATGAATTCAATATAGTTTCCAGCATAAGTAAATATATATATGTATTTTGATTGATAAAAATTAACGATTCGCAAAAATGTTAAGCTAATCCTCATTTTTGGATTAGTGAATTCTATTCTATCCCGAGATTTAAAATTTAATCTTCATTTTATTATAGCTCCGGTGGATCAATGGTTAGAGCAACGCCTCATGTCATGAGTGCCCTCGGGGCTCTGGGTTCGAATCTCACTAAGGCATGGATGTGTGTGAATGTGAATCCACTCTGTAATTGGGATTTAATCCTGTTGAGGGGTTTAAAAAAAGATAGTTACTTGGATTAGATTAGACTATATTTTAAGAAATAAACTGTCAAAATTAGAGTATAATTCGTTAATCCAAAAAACTAAATCTTTTTTGTGACTCGGGCTGAAAATGGCGGGATGTACTGTGTTGGCTACACCAGATTTTTCCTTTTGGAACTCCGCACTTTAAGCGAAATCTGCTATTTTCTACTCAAGGGATTGTCATTACAGTTAGGAATGACATATTTCCCAACCTCTAAAATATCAGGAATTGATATATTACTATAATTACTACGTTTACATGTAGTTTTGAAAATGGTTTCAGTTTTCAGTCAAAATTATGCAAAACTGTTTACATGCAGTTTTCAAAACAAGTTTAAAAATTGATTTAAAATCAGTTTCGGCGCATGTGCATTTAGCTGATGTAAGTGACAGATCCTCTTCGCTCCAAATACTTCGTTTTGCTATTATTCCAATTATTTTTTATACTTTGTACCACTACGCACTAAAACTACACAACTGTCAGTTTATTTAAGATTAGTAACACAAAGCGACAGAAACATTATGCTCTGTACGCATGCGCAGAATCGAAACTGAATTTTAAGTGTTTACATGAGTAGTTTTTAAACTTTCAAATCCAACCCATGAATTTTAGTTTTGGGTTGAGATAATTTAAAACCATTTTGACGCTGTATACATGGCGTTTTCAAAACTAAAAACGTTTTAAAAACGGTTTCAAAACTGCATGTAAACTCAGTAAATGACTTGAATTAATTATTTTGGAATATTTATAAAATTCACAATCTGATTCAGAACCAGCTGAATGTTTCATATTTTTAGAGTAATTTTGGTGGGTACACTTTATCATACTCCATACTTTGAAATTTGTTTGACACAAAATAAATATGATCCCATTTCCCATGTTCGTAAAATTTTGTTGACTCTTTTTTGCGTCTGTAATAAATCAAAATTCAGAAGAGCAAGTGCACTGTTTGCAATCCCTATAATTAATAATTCCACTGCTAAACCCACTTATCGTGATATGTGCGTTTTGTCGTGAATAAATGCACAGGGTAACATTCACATCATGAAAAATAACTCACGTATTAATTCCAGTCAGAAGTGATAGCAAATTGATGTTTCAATCAATGTTTGAAATTTTCATTACTATTTGGTTTCCGAGGGCCATTTGGTATGAAGTTTGCAGATTATTGTTGACTGGCTAGACTAAAATTAATAAAATTTAAATGAAAGCTGAACAATGAATAAAATATTTATTAATTCAGTGCACATTTACAGCAATGTAATTAAATATGTATCTACCATGATTGAACATCAATTCATAAAATTTATTTAATAAATACATATACAGGGTGTAAATGAAATAAGTACATTAAATTTAACCAGTAATATAACTCGTCGAGAGCAACAATATATGTTAATAACTTTTTCTTGAAATCGCATATTTTTTTTAGCATTTTTACAACCTCGTAAATTGACGAGTCGTTCCAAGTATTTTTCTAATAATTGAATGCAGTAGCAATAGCGCTAAAAATTTTGTTGTATTGACAGTTCTGTCAGTTGCAATTAAATTTTAACATTAGTAATATAAACTTGTTTATAAGGTAAAATTCTGTCAAAATGCTTACGTTTACAAATAGCGAGTACACAGACATTGTAATTACTTACCTATGGTTTATTTATTTATTCGTATCTTTACTACATTTTAATTTGTGGTTGATATAAAGACAGTGTTATAGAGTTGCCAACACATTTAGACGGAGCGTTTCCAAATCATACGTTCTTAATATTCGCACATTTGTTAATCTTCTACATCTTTATCACAATACGGAGTGTCACATATGACAATTTTTAAAAAAGCAACAGTTGTATCCATACGATATGCAAAAAGTTCAATGTTTTCAGCACATAACAGACTTCAATTTTGGGAATAGCTCATAATGTTCATTAATGAGACTGAATTTACTTGGGAAAGTGTATTTATTATGCACAATACACAGCTCGACAGAAAAAAAAATGTTTTGGCGGGAACAATAAATGGACGTCTACTTATTGGTACCCACGTAGGTACCTGGTCAAGCAAAAAAAATTGTTCGTTTTTTTTTTGTTTAAATCAAACAAGCATAGTCTAATTTCGGTCTGTGTGAATAAATTATTTTTTATTTACATTTTTTGTTGTATGAAATAGTTTTAAAGTGTGACATTTTTAAAAGTTATAAAAACCAGCCATGTTGTGACGTCAGCGTTTTACACTGCAAGTTCAGATTCATTTCATTATATCAACACAGAATTTCTAAAAGAAAAAAATATGTAGACTATAAATTGAGAATTACATATCTAAATATTTGATAGAAATGCTATAATATATTAATATAACATCATTTTATTCATTTTCATAAATATAAATTTCATTTGACCTGAAATTATCCACGTATCACTCAGCTGCTGGTCATTAGTCATTCGTCATTCGTTTTTACTTTTTCGTCTGATTAACATTTGTCAACGATTTTCGTTGTATAATCTTAGAATTGCATTACTGTTGCTTTGTTGCATATCAAATCTGTATTTTTCAGCACAAACAGTAACTGTTTTTCGAGTTGTGTTTATTTGTATCACGCGGTACTATTAAAAATATTTTCTCACTATTTGCGCTAGTATTTTAGCACGAACAGCGTTTCACCGACATGTTTACTTTCGTAAATTTCAGGTTATCTTGAAATGTCACTTTGACGTTTAACTTAATGTGACAACAAAATGGCCGCGTTGATGAAACGCTGACGTCACTAGGCAAGGGACGAGGCAGAGAATATCAGCCGCGTTTTGAACAATGTCATTTTTAATTGCAATTTTTTCAGTATTAAAGATCGATTTGAGGAAATATAAAAAATAAGGGTCTATTATTTTTCATTACTCTATCGATTAAAGTTAAAAATGAAAAATAGTGCATGACCTCATTATACAGGGTTATTATTACAAAAGAATTATCGGATATTAATATGATATACGAATATTTCAGAAAGTATTAATATTAATGACATGTCACAAGAAAGGGAAAATGTCCAAATTTGAAGCGCGCGCTTGAGAATTTCGCTTTTCACCTCCAGATGGCACCACAACCTCAGTATTCAAAATGGCGTCTATGCAGCCGAAAGCGTTTTATGTGTTAGAGTACGCGCGATTTTTATCGGTTTTTACGGTGCAACATGCATTATTTTGAGTAGAATATTCTAATAAGATTCTGTTCTGTATTGCGTTCGGAATGCACGTTGCACCGTAACAACCGATAAAAATCACGCATACTCTGGCACATAGAACCATAAAACATTTTCTGCTGCGTAGTCGCCATTTTACCTTCCGTCACCTTTAGGTAAGGAAGGTATTGTCTTTGGTCAAAAAATTCGATGATGAGTTTTTACTCAATAAGCACGTTTTAGGGTCCCTAGAATACGAATTTACTATTTTTACGATGATGTCTGTATGTGTGTGTGTGTGGATGTGTGTGTGTGTGGATGTGTGTGTGTGTGTGTAACAAAATTTTCGTCTGCGATAACTCTAATACTACAGTTACAAAAATTATAATTTTTTCGTATACTTCTTCGTTACATCCATAGAAAGAGCTGATTAGATTTTGGTTACAAATGGTCAACCGGAAGTACCATCATTTGAAGATTTTAACAGTTTTTCTTGAAAAAACTATGTTAAATATCATTTTTTCACATTTAATGTTATTATAAATATTAAAGAATATTTTATTCTCTATACGATTTGACTGCATTTTATACTTAATATTAAATGGATATAGAGTTAAAAAATTATAAAGAAATTAAATTTCATAAAGTAGCTATAGCTATGAAAACAGCTACTATATTAAGAAAATTCTGATTGAAAGATGTCAGTGTCAAGTGAAATTAACATAGTGTGTTTGACATAATTTTACTGAAATATAGGATCTTTTGCTTTCTGTATGGAATTTGTATAAAATACATACAACTGCTTTAAGGTAATGTACAAAAAATAATAATAAAAACTCTTTTATTTCCGCAGATACATTACACTGTATATAGAAAACGTCACAAAATGATAATTTAAGACATAAATTTTCTGTATGAAATTTGCATAAAATACATGCAGCTGCCGGAAGGTAATGTACAAGAAATAGAATATTTAGCAAGGAACTTTCCGTGTGAAATTTGTACAAAATACATAGAACTGACGGAAGGTAATGTGCTGGACACATCAGATTTTTTGTTGTATAAAATAGTTTTGAAGTATGACATTTTTAAAAGTTACAAAAACCTGCCATGTTGTGACGTCAGCGTTTTACACTGCAAGTTCAGATTCATTTCATTATATCAACACTTCTGCGTAGTCGCCTTTTTGAATACTGAGGTCGTGGTGCCACCAAGATATGAAAAGTGAAATTCTTACGTGCGCGTTTCAAACTAGGACATTTACTTCATGTTAATAATTATTAATCTGTCTTATTTGTACAAAGTTTGTTGCTGGTTCCAATATTAATCAATTCTCATGCTTTGACACATAAATAAATCTTTCTCATAACATGCGTGTTTTTTCTTTCTGTATTTATCGTTTCCGTAACGAATATAATAATGAGGCAAGGTCAGTAAGTCCAGACTTACTTTTTATATTGTTAGTAAGTTATTACTTCATCTTGTTAGCAAGTTTGTTATTGATTGTTGATTTTAATTCATTAGCACATTTTGGTAAAGAATCTAAACAAGATAAGTAATTAAATTTTAACTTTAATACCGTGGAGTCCGTTCCGTACATATATGTGTTTTTCTTTGGTGAAAATTTCCCGTTTCTGTAACGATTCTCCCGAAAGTTGGGTCGCGTAATAATAATGAATTATAGTTGTGGGTCCATTGTGATTGTACTACAATCGCGATCATATATTCATACATGTAGTTTAAGTTAGAATGATAATGCAAATGTACGAACGGATCGCTTTTGTTACAGCTACCTTTCCCATTCAAAACAGAGGATATCTGTGGAAACTTCTAACTGCATTTCAATTGTCTATTTATATTGAAATCTCTACCGCTGTTTGGGGAAGATAAAGACAGAATGAGACTCATAACACAGGCCAAATATTCCATAGAAATAAATTTTGTTAAAGACGATGTTTAAGCGAATGGGTAATTGCGCATATTAATGTTTGTACGACGGAAATAATCTTGTATTTCTCTCCCTTGCTCTATAAGTGTATAAAAATTTATTGGTATTACTTGACTCAGTGCCGGCCCGAGACTTTTGAGCGCCCCAGGCGAAAATTGTAAATTGCGCCCCTCATTTATTAGAATTTTGTTTAGATTGTATAGGTACAAAAATTAGAAAAGAGGCGATGTGTGTCCGTAACTCGCGAACAATCACAGAATCTTAATCTCAATGATTTTTTTTTTAAATATTTTGGATATTTAAAAAACAGATTTTTTTTCTTTTGAGTTCTACAGAATCGCTTTGTTTTTGTCAAATACCATATACAGGATTAGTCACGGAAGAGTTACTTCAAAGACCGTTTGTGTGCAACCCGAAATAAAATTTACAACAGCGTCTAGCTTCCTCTCGTAAAAAATAGAATATTTAATTCACGATTGCTTTGCCTGTCTAATGATGGTTCTGTCATTAGTATTTTGGGTTGCAAAGAAACGGACTTTCAAAATAACTCTTCCATGACTAACCCTGTATATAGGGAAAGAAAAAATATTTCTCAGTGTAGGTATAAGTCTCGGTATAAATACTTTTCATTATTTTTCAATTCGGAAAATGTAATTTAACATTTAACGGTTCATCCTATGTAAAAAATAAAAGAATCTTGTGTTCAATACGGATCACCGTTTTTAAGAAAAATGCCAAAAACAAAAATATGTCGCCTTATTCCAAATTGGCGTGGGGCTGTTGTATCAATGTATTATTATTGTGTACAGGATTCCGTATAAAAGCTTTTGTAGCAATTTTTTTTTATGTTGGGGGTATTTTTCAATAGATTTCCCGAACAACAATTACTTCTTACAATGTTTTTGGTTGATATAATCGCCAACGAATTTAACCTTTCTTCTTTTTAGTATTTAAATAAATAAATAAATAAATAAATAAATAAATAAATAAATAAATAAATAAATAAATAAATAAATAAATAAATATATCATCACGGCATATTACCCATTGCTGGGTGTGCCAATCTGCTTTATACACAGAATTCGGTAATGATGATGACATATTTGTACCGTGCGGGCGTTTACCAGGCGTCACCTCACGGGCACTCATTGCTGGCGTGGAGAGCGCACCACAGGGGTCAATTTTGTGCCATTTAAAATTTGAAATATTTGCCTACTTTTAAATTTTGAAAAATTCAAAATGTTGACATTTGAGAATAAATATAAATAATCTGTTTTAAAACGCTAGTATAAAAAATCTTGTATGGAATACGTTGCGAAATCGTGTTTTAAGCACTAGACACATTTCTTTCGCAACTTATTACATAAATAGCTATTATAGATGTGGTTTCTTTTGAAACCCTAGAGAAGAATAGAATAGGCTACTTGCGTGGTACTGAAAATCTGATATCTACCACTAAATACCTAAAGTAAAGTTGAAAACGTACGTAAAAATATGTTTTATTTAAAAAAAATATTTGTTTTTTAATAAATTAAGAAAGAAGATTTTCTTGCCGTCATTATTTTTAACTGCAGAAAGGGATGCATATTTAAGAATGACCTGTAGATGGCGAGCGAGTGTGAGTTTTAATTTGATTTTGACATTAATTCATTTTTCTGTCACTGTCTCTCGTCTTTAATTATTTACAATTTGCGTGGTTTCTGTTACTTTTTTTACGTATTTCGATTTGTTAAGCAGGATTTTGAAGGATTTTAACTTAGCTTATGATTAAAGCTACACACTGGACGAGTCAATAAACTTACAATTTGATTTTTAATTTATTTTGCAAAAAAATAGTCTCAAACAATGTCGCCCTAAAACCAATTTCGCCCCAGTCGGTCGCCTGGCTTGCCTGTAGCTTGGACTGGCCCTGACTTGACTGTTAGTATAAATGTATTGATGATGAGAATGACTGGAGATGCAGTCGTGGTAAACAGTGTTTATTAAATAGTAATTTAATTAACAGTCCTACGTTTGGATTCCAAATGAATCATCATCAGAGATAGTTAAAGTACAGTTGGAAAAGATATCTTTAGTTGTTTTTGATTTTGTAATGTAATGATCTTATTTTTTGTGTTTGTGTTTTGATTTTGATGACGCAAGGCATATACGCGCGTGTTTGAGTAAATAGGATGCAAGTATGAACTCCTACTTTTTGTGAAACTCTGGGTTTAGTACTACGGCGTAGTCAGTTCGGTGAGAGTATCAAGTCACGTCAAATAATTTGTATTATTAAAAGAAGATAATTGTAGCCCTGAATAAATGGCAATCAGTAGGATCGTTACAAAGGCTGCAGACTGAAAATCGAGATCAACGAGAATTAGTTACTTAAAAACTGTATAATTTGTGATGCAGTCAGGCCCGGATTACCCATAAGGCCAACCTAGGCCATGGCCTAGGGCGCAGGCACGGAGGGGGCGCACATCGAGTAGTTGGATAAATGAGAAAAATGCATGCAGTTATAGCCGTGCCAAATCTCAAAAGCTGTTGCGCAGAAAGCAAAACTCTATCTTTCTCTTTTTCTCTCCCCTATTGCCTGACCTTTCTCTAGCTGTCTCCCTTCTTTATCTGCGCATTTCATAGCTCATGACATTTGGCATCAGCTCTACTAGACGATGTAAACAGTCACATTTGCTTTAATTATACAAAATCAGTATAGTAGAGTGATTGGTAAATCCTATTGAGCTATGCCAGTTGACGAAGATTTTAAATAATTCTAATATTTATATACCGGGTGTCTACTTATGTATCTTAGCAAATACATGGTAAAATTTTCATGACTGTAAAACTGTTCAGAATTAAAAATTGCATCTAATAAGTCCAGAATTATTGTTTTGAGAGATAGAGAAGCAAAATAAAAGTGGTAAACTTTAGCTAGTTATAAAAAGATGGTAAACGTAGCTTTGATGACTGATAATAGTAGGTATATTGAAAACAAATTTCATAAGGCAATCTGTTAACCCACGAGTCCAACTTTGGAAAACGAGCCGCTTCTATTAGATTTTTAATAAATGCGACTTGTAAACTTCTAACAAATTGAACTTCAGGGATGAAAATTCTTTGTTGACTGTCAGCAATTTGATGTTGATATATCATTTATATATCAGTTTTAAAAGCAGTAAGTCATACCACCTCTAGAAAACAAAAAGCTCCAGAAACAGTACGTTTATAGATCTTCTTAACATGTTTTTAGTGCGTTTATAGACTCACAATGGCACCGATATAGAACAAATTTAATGAAATCAAGTATTATTAAAACTCGTTATATATTGAGAGAGAGGGGGGTGCAGTCATAATTTTTGGCCTAGGGCGTAAAGAAATGCTAATCCGGGCCTGGATGCAGTATTAAAAATAAATATAGCAAGCAGCTTATAAATTGCAAATACATAATAATAAGTAGATCAATCTCGCAATAAAACTGTATTTACATTCTTGAATAACTCCATTGTGGGGAAATTAAGCATTGGATCGAAAATCCTACATTATAAATCATCGCGGGACGCTTACAAGTCTACTCTAAGTGGCTGGTGGATCGCTGGAGGAACCCGCGTCTCCTGACTCGTGTTTATACGTCAAATTTTAATACAGATTGGAAATTTCAATCCCGCGAACCAGTGTCTTCACATCAAGTATCTCATTTGAATTTTAAATTCTTACTCGACTTATGACAAGATTCGGAATCTTTATTAAAATATTTAAACTTTTAAATTCTATTACACACAAAGAATATTCAAATGAAGGAACATCGTTTTGCGGACAAGGAATTACACAGTCTCGCTAAACTTTTGGAAGGTACACTCTTCATTTCCATATATGAATTCACTAAAATAATCACTGGTAATTGTTGTACAGTGTACATAAATATCATCTTGCTTTTTAGTCATTAATGGAAGTGCCAATTTGTTTTTATTTGCAGATAACGGTAATAAAGATATTGTACTTCTTAAACTTTTGCGTGATTAGCCATTTTCTTTATTGTAATCATATTTTCTTTATTGTAATCAAAACAGGTAGTTTATTATAAATGAATTAACAAGTTGGCATGTACAGCGTGCGGCAGAACCAATTGAGCAGTTTTGAAGAGTTATAAAAAAGAAACCAAGGTATATATGAAAAAAAAAAGTTTTTATTTTTGAAATCAGTAGAACTTGCCATTTTATACTCATTAATTTTTAAAAATAATGTCTTTAAGATGGCGGCTGTTAGCTGCTATACATTGCTGGAGCCGATTTCTGAAGTTTTGAACAGCCCGTTGATACATTTCGCGGGGTATCGCGTTTACTTCTTCAACAATCTGCTCCCTTAGCTCTAGCAGGTTTTGGGGGCGACGTTTAAACACTTTTTCCTTTAAATATCCGCAAAGAAAGAAGTCGCATATGCTTAAATCGGGCGATCGCGCAAGCCACCCCACGTCACCTCTCAAAGACCCTAGAAGTCCAGGAAACATTTCTCTTAAAGCGTTTAGCTGTAGCCCCATCCTGTTGGAACCAAAAGTCCCCTAATCCCTCTTCTTCAACAACCACTTCCAATCGGGGCTACAGAAAATGCAACATTGAAACATAACGCCCGGAATTCACGGTCACGGTCACGCCTCCCTCTTTAAAAAAGTACGGGCCGATGGATCTTCGTCGGCCATGTGTACCTATTCTTACCAGTTTCATTCAACTGCCGAATCCAGGCCCGAATTGTGTTCGCAATAGGAACAGCATTATTTCGCGGAATGTTGAACCGTCGCCGAAAAGCTCTTTGCGTCAGAATCACAGATCGGTTGTTTTCATAAAACGCACGCACGGCAAAGCCACGATGTACTCCGGTTCAAACCATGTTGGGTACTAAAATGAGGATGCCGACAGAACAAAAGGAGACGTAGTGCAGCTGCCTACCCCCGCCATCGCCCGAACACCTGCCCCTAGAAAATGCTCAATTGGTTCTGCCGCATCCTGTATTTATCTTTCGCATATTTGAAATGACAAGAAGGGCATGTGAAAAGGATGAATACAAAACGCTTATCTTTCAAAAATTCATATTTTTTCTTGTGCAGTTTAGGCTGCTATAATTTCAGCCCATGCTACGTCTTTGCTACATAAAGTACGATATTTACGATATCGTTGTTATCGTAGATCATTATTGTGCGTTTTTTTTTATTTAAAACTAGCTTTGCAAAAATGAACGAAGCGAATAATTCTTTAAATATTTGAAAAATGTAAAGTTTTCATAACTGAATTTGCAGGAAATTTAGGGCGATTTTGCGATGTCTTGTTTATATTCAAATATATTTGTCTACAGTCTATATACAAAGTAGCCATTTGCGCTCTCTTTTGTCAACGCAAAATGTCACTTTGCCGCTCTAGAGCGACAAAGTAGAAAAACGCTCGCTCCTCAAATTTCTAACTATACAATGTTGAAAAATGTTACTTGGCTACATTCTTAATGTAAACGTTTAGTCAGGAATTAATGACACTGTAGTTACACATTACCCACTATACATAACCAAACAAAATGCCGCACTGCTGTGAAAATAAAATAGGGCATTCATTTACAAAAACGAAAGTATAAAATGCTTAGATTAGATTGAAGCAATAGCTCAAGAAGAATGGAAAATATCGATAAGTAAAAATAAATAAAAAATAAATTTTTGTTATGGTGGAGGACCCCATTGTGGCGACTGTAGAAAAAATCTTGTGTGTTTCGAGCGCAAATGGACATTGTCGATTTCGAGAGAATGCCTCGCTCCTGCGTCGCGCGGCAACAACCTCTCAATCGACAATGTCCCATTTTGCGCTCTTAATACACAAATAGCTATTAGAGGTGGGCGCGGGTCGTGATTTTGTCGGGTCACGATGGGTCACGACGTGACCCGCGTGATCGTGAATACAATTTAAATTTTGCGTCGTCAGTGGACGTGAGCGTGAGGCACTAAAAAATTATCGTGCGTGATCAGGCGTGATTGAAATTTAATCGGGCGTGAGTACAAGTTTCTTCTATTTTTTATTTTAAAAATTTTCATCTTTTACTTTATATTCTTGTTATTATTATTATTATGTCCAAAGTCCAAATATGTCATCAACAGTATTTTTTGCATAAAAATAGTGTTATTGTTGTACTCAAAATTGAATACACAGTTGCTCCGATTTTACTAAAGATATACAAATCTTTAAGTTCGTTTGACACGATCATAATTTTGTTAACATATTTGTTACTAAATTTATAATAATATTAGTGATGGAATAGAACAACCTATTTGTCCATAAACATTCGTTTCCAATGAAACCAATCTGTTACCTAACTTATTACCAATTTGTTAACAAATTTGATAACAACTTATGACTGTGTTAAACAAGCTTAAATGTACATAGAAACAATTACGTGACACGAACCTGACCCGCCGGGCGTGATCGGGCGTGAGTGCCAAAATAAAATCGTGAGCGTGAGTGATCGTGAATCAAACATAAAAAGTCGTGCGTGATTGGTCGTGATTACATTTTTAGTTTCGTGAGCGTGCGTGATCGTGAACAAAAAGTTACTCACGCGCCCACCTCTAATAGCTATTATGTGTATAATTTGACTTAGAAAGTAAATTTCATTACGGTACTGGTTCGTATACCTATGCCCAAAACATTTGCATGATAATAATTATATTTTGTTACCGTATCTAAAATAATATCTGACAACATTTCTATTACAATTCATAAGCGTATAAATAAACGTACATTATTGTGAATAATTACACCAAATATTAAACATTCATTGTTGTTTGAAACTATATCAATTTATATTAATTTTTAATCAAGAAACGATAATAAATGACATAATATTAGATACATTTAATGATACAATTTCATTAGATAATTATGTTTGGTAATATATATGTTCATTCTATTAATTGCAGCAATAATCATTTACCAGTACGAGTATTTATCAAATATTTTCTATACGGAAATGTAGCTATGGAAATTTTTTGTTTCCCGAAGAATTGAAAGTAATAAGGTCACGAAAAAACGATAATTATTTTATAAAGTAAGCTATGTAAGTATGACATACCTTTTCCGCAGCCAAATTGGAAAATAATTGAAGACTTACCTAAAACAAAAAAGAATAAATTAATATTTTTTGTTTTGAAAAAACAATGTACAAAAAAAACATAAACATTTATGAAATCATGTAGGCATCTTCAACACGTGAATTTAATTATTACTTAAGTGAAGATTTTATAGTAAGGTCAATTGGTCATTGGTCAATGTTATTGAACTAAAATCATTGATCAAACGCTTAGATCTTAGATCATTGATTATAATTAACATATATATATATATATATATATATATATATATATATATATATATATATATATATATATATATATATATATATATATATATATATATATATATATATATATATATATATATATATATATATATATATATATATACTCGTACATGAATGTATATAAAAATGTATTTCAACATCTGTGAATTAATCCAAAAACAACCAATGTCAATATTTGAACATAATGACCGTTAGTATGAACAACTGATTAGTGATGCACGACAAGGCGAGAGTACTCTCGCATCTCGTCTCGTCTCGTTGCATTATGCGAGACGAGAGCGAGCTTGCAATTTAAAATTCGAGGCGAGATCGATATAACAACTGCGAGAAGCGAGAAATCTCGCAAGATTCTCGCGAGAGTCTCGCAATAAAAAGTATTTGTAACTTTATAGCTTTGATTCATAAATTCAATGAAAAATGTACCGTCCAGAGAGTGGAGTCAACGGTAATTCGTGCATAGAACACGTGAAACTGAAAATTATACTAATTGACTATATTTTTTTGAATCTATCTAGAGTCGAATGATATCAGTCGCAGAGCGAGGATATGCAAAATAAAGACTAAATCGGTTTTGCATCTAATAGAACTAGTTTTTCTCCAACATTTCAGCCCCAAATTCATCCCAGTTAAAACTACGGTTAATAAAATTCTTGTCGTTCCTGAAAAGTAACGGATCTTATATTAAGCGTCGATAGGAGCCAACACAGAGTGAAGCGGAGTGATTGGTTGCCAGCGGGTTCCCAGTGTAGCGCTTTTTATAAGTAAATCTTACTTAAATAGTGACATATAGTTAATGATAAAGTGTAGAAACTTTTAGTTACAAAAAAGAATTCTTTAAATGTTTAATTAGTTTTACTGATGACAGAATGTATTAACAGATGTTCGTATTGAAATAATTTGGTGACTAGAATTTAGTGTTTCGTCTCTTTATTATAGTTATACGACTGTAAATACACGGAAGACGGAACGATTGGTGTGAACTTGTCTTTTGTAGTTCAACTGATTCGTAAATACCGAGGTAAATGTGTAGTGCGCAAGCGCTTATTTTTACAGCAAGACTCTCGCGCGAGAACGAGATGAGACCCAAAAAATGTGCGAGAACGAGAGCGAGATCGAGATTGCAGATCAGAAAACGAGACGAGATCGATATTTTATATTTCTCGTCTCGTCTCGCGTCGCGTGCATCACTACAACTGATTCATGGAAATTAACGAGCAGTTGACTAGCATTGTTTTTTCTGTCAATCGTTTATAGATTATTTTAAAAAATACTTCAAATAAAAAGATGTGTACAATTAATTTTTCTATAACTTTTATTCATTCGTAGTGTTTTTCTCACAATACACACGTTTTTAAATGAAGTGAAGGAAAAGAAAAAGAACATTATAATTAGTATTTATTCTCTAAAAATAAACTCAATAGTTTATGAGAGCACATTCTAAACAACTAAACAATAATAATGTAATTATAATAGAAACTTGTCATATTGTTCCCGAAGCAATTTCATAATTAATATAAGTTCAAATGAATTTGTAATTCATTTATTTTCAATTTTGTATATTGCGTTATTACGAGTAGACTGTAATTCCGACAAAAGCTTTTGTATCACGTTGGCTTCAATGGGACACAAATGCAATAAAAGTATCTGCCGTCGTCAAACTTACTGTACCGATACAGGTAAATAAAAGTAGATTAAAAAAAATACAGACGAGAATCTGTTTTTTAGTACGAGTACGAATTTAGAACACAATTCGAGTATATACTGTTTTATACTTTTATTTTTTGTATAAAAATAGTTAACAATTTGCATTAATTATATAGTACTGGACATTAAATAGTGTGACCCCGTGAAAACTAATAAAAAAATCTGGTGTGGACAACACAATACCTCCCGCTATTTACAGCCAGTCACAAAAAAGATTAAGCTAATTCTTATTTTTGGATTAACAAATTTTACTCTAATTTTGGCAGTTTATTTCTTAAAATCGAGTCTAATCTAATCCAAGTAACTACCTTTTTACCTCCCGCTACCCTTGGTACGGGAGGTATAGGGATCGTGCTAAAAATCGCATATCGAGATTTTGGTAAATGACCACGTTTTAAGGTCCCTACAATCCAATGTGTGTGGATTCTCTACTCTAACTCAAATACTATCATTCAGAACATTTTGAAACCTTGTATTTCGAACTTTTTCTGTACTGGAAAGAGCCCATTAAATTTTGGTGTAAATCGAATAACCGGAAATGGCAAGATCATTAAATTTTCTACAGATTTGCTTTAATACTTTTTCTATATATTTTATGGATAAATTTATAAAATTATCTATAATTTAAATCCCGGAGCCTACGCTTTACATAAACAAAACTCCTTTGTTGCACAGTTATTCAAATGTATGTAACTGACAGATAAATGTCACTGTCAAAGAACTAATCATTTCAAATTAATAATAGTAACGTTTTGAAAAGAAAGAAGTAAATAGAACAATAGGAAAGGAAATTAATATAGCATATGTAAATATGTAGGTTAATAAAAATTAACGATTCGCAAAAAAGTTCAAGCTAATTCTCATTTTTGGATTAGTGAATTCTATTTTATCCCGGTATTTAAAATTTAATCTTCATTTTATTATCAAAAAAGGTAGTTACTTGGATTAGATATTAGACTAAATTTTAAGAAATAAACTGCCAAAATTAGTTAAAATTCGCTAATCCAAACATAAGGATTAGCTTAATCTTTTTATCTACGACAGTGCGCTAATACGTAATTGGTACACTAACTTGAATGTCATTATGAGTTTCATAATGGCACTGAATGTCATTATGAATTATTTATTTGGTTTGCGTTGTTTTGAAAGGTATTCAAAATACACTAAGAGGACCTTCTCATTATGGTAGTTCTTTATTCCTTTACTGTTGCACCATTCCTCCAGTTTTACAAAGGCTTGCTCGTACGCTTCTCTTGATTTTTCAGGAATAAGAGAAGCCACAACATTTTCGGCACCGGCTTCAATGTCCGATGGAACAGAATCTGATTCGAAATCGCTCATTTTATCTTGGAAACTTAGATAAAATGTACCCGTATATGAAAGAATTTGATAACTATAAATTGGTTTTTTTTCTTCAAACAAACAAAAATTGTAACCATAACAATGAATAAAATGAACCGTGGCCTACCGTAAATACGTATTAATAACGTAGGCTACGAATGAACATTTCAATGTTTCTCATTATGTCAAAATTTAAATGAAAAATGTATTTTAAGATCAATTTAAACTGTCGTAGAGAAAATATTGAAGGATACAAGTTTGATATAGCCTAATAATGAAACTTGCATGATTAAAACACTCGGCTCACCGCCTCGTGATTTAACATCACACGCGTTTCATTATGAACGCTATATCAAACTTGTATCCTTAATATCTATTTGTTACTCGCGCGGTACATGGCGGGAGGTATTGTGTTGGCCACACCATATTTTTTGATAATAAAATGAAGATTAAATTTTAGATACCGGAATAAAATAGAATTCACTAAACCAAAAATGAGAAGTAGCTTAAACTTTTTTGCGAATAGTTAATTTTTATTAATCTGAATACATACCTACATATTTACATCTACTGGAAACTATCAATTTCGTTTCCTATTGTTCTATTTACTATTTTCTTTTTAAAACGTTACTATTATTAATTTGAAATGATTTGTTGTTATGGCTGTTACCCTAGTCTTTTCACATAACAATCGAGTAAATAGGAAAAAAAATTCATGTCGAATTTAACCACGTTACAATGGCTTGTAACACAAGCCATGTTTTAACTAAAACGCTGTTTTAAGAAATGTCAAATTTTATTATTTATTACGAAATAATATCAAATATTGTCTTCAAATAAATATTTTTTTTAAATCATACTTTAAACATAAGTGTGAAATTAAATGCTGAAATTTGAATTTGACATTTCTTAAATCAACGTTTTAATTAAATCAAAGCTTGTGCTCCCAGCCAATGTCTTTAACGGCGTAGGAGTAGTGGATGAAATATAAGGAAATTGCCGACTTAGGGGGCATCACTCAAAAATAGGTTGGCATCAGCAATTTATTTTACAGTTAACGTCAACTCAAGGGTACTTTATTGAAGAGTGCACCGCAATAATGATAAGGTTATATACAAAACTTTATTGACTATTTGAAGAGTAAACTAAATTTAATTATACTTGACATTTAGTTATTACTATTAAAAATATTTCAATTACTTCATGGAATAATTTAAAAGTCAAGTACCCACTTATATTATTCTTAATTGTATGACCTATTTTTTCCGACAAAACTTGAGACGTAGGCGCTTGACAACTTCAATTATCCTCGTTACAGTCGTGATGAGTTACTATTACTAAATATCGATATTTATTACGTAAAGAGATTGTAAAGTAAGGAATGCAAAATATTAAGAAATAATGAAACAATGAAGATAGGAAAATGTTAGCACGCCTGTAAATTCTTCGAAAAGTAATTGTAAAACAAAAGATTTGATTTTTTTTAATTCTAGTTGGGCAAGGACAATGACTTACATAAATAGAGCGATGATCTTTCGATAATATTTCAATTATATTTGAAATAACAATCAGATTTGTTTGAGGAAGTAAGCATTGATGTAAATATAGAATATCTGTTCACAATATGATTTACAAATTTAGACGACCTTCAATTATATATGAGTAGGTGTCGTGAATCAATAAATATACTTTATTTTCTACTCAAGTGTGTGGGTGAAATTATTTTTTGTCTATAAATAAACATATAATCATGCCTTTAAAGCATAATTTTGATGATAGATTTTGCCAAATTATACATTAAATATTAATATCAAGCTAATAAATATTTGTTTTGCATATTTACATAAATCTACCATATGAAGTCTTGAGAAATTTATTGATTCATAGAATATTAGACATCAAGGTCATGAAGAGTAGGTATAGTATAACTAGCGAATGAAAGTTGACGTTTATATTATTTAATAGCTGTGGTTTCTTTTGAAAACTTTTCCCTATATTTGAATTGAAAGAAAACTGACCCTTATTTATACCGTTAGAGAAGGTAATCAGATCTATTCTGTAAATAGTTCCTACGGATGTTACTACATAGTTACGTTACTATAATATAACTTTTATAGTAACTTGGATAGGCACTTTGATTTTTTTCGTATTCTGTAGCATAGAGTTATAAAAGTATTACTATGAAAGTTATGTCGTAAAGACAGTTACTATTATCGAAGTGAAATTAGTAGTAAGTTGCTATTTGCACATGCATACTGCAATAGTTTCTAAACATTTATCTAACCTGAAAATTGAAAATATGTTGAATACTTCATAAAATATTTAGACAATTTGTCATTTATGAAATGCCAGAAAAATTAAACATGCCGAGTCCGGGAGGCAGCGTTGCATTTTTGTCAGTGTTTTCATCCCTCACAGTTTTTGTATTAAATGATAGTTTGAATATATCTATTAAACAAACTAAGCGTCAGCTGTTTGCATCTGAGTGGAGCTGGATATGACGACATTGGAAACATGTCGAAAAAAATAATTGTTTAAATCATTTCAGTACTCTTGAAAATTTATCAATCTGTAGTTTAAATAATATTAAACATGAAAATAATCGTCAGCTGCACTGAAAACGGGGGATTATACGTCAGCTACCCCTTGAGCGGTACATGGCGGGAGGTATTGTGTTGGCCACACCAGATTTTTTTATTTTCTGTCCTAATTCATTAAATATATTATTTTATTTCTACAGAGCGCGAGCAAACACGTGCCTCGAGGGACCTTAACGTGCTTAGAATCAGCTGATTTGTGTGCGCATGTCATTTTGGCAAGAACAATGTCATGTTGACACGACCAATGTTTTGACTTATTTTGATTTTTAACTGCAAACATATTGACCGTTAGTATGAAAAACTAATTAAGGGTGATTATCGAGCATTTGACTAGCATTGTTTTATCTCTCTCATTCGTTTATGGATCCTTTTAGAGGAAAATACTTCAAATAATAGATATAGAAAAATTAATTGCCCGCATCTTTTATTTGAAGAATTTTTCTCTAAAATAATTTCTAAACGATTGACAGAGATAAAACAATGCTAGTCAAATGTTCGCTAATCACCCTTAATCACCGTTCATACTAGCGGCCATATTTTTAATTACATGTGTTTTACTACCTAAAAATTGTAAAATATTAACATTTTAGCAATTCATAATAAAAATATATTTAAAATAGTTTTTCATTAAAATCTATTATAGGCTACAAGTAAAGTACCACTTCTGGAAATTATGTAATTACCAAAAAGGGAGGTGCACAACTAGATGTTATAGCAGTTCTAAATACAATGTTTCAATTTTTTACGGCTTACAGTTTTTGAGTTATGCAAAATACGTACGTACGTACAGACGTCATGACGAAATTAGTCAAACTGGATTCAGGGATGGTCAAAATGGATATTTCCGCTGATATCTGAAAACCAAAATTTTTCGCGATTGCAATACTTCCTTTACTATGTACAAGGAAGTATAAAAAATGAAAACCGCGAAATTTGGATTAAATTAATTTCATTCTATTCGAAATTTTTATGGTTAATAGTTTAGAGACTATATTTACTGAGAATGATAGTTAGCTGATGATATAATGGGGGTAAGATCGTCAGTCAGACCGCTCTTTGAATTATACAACGCTGAAATTGTATGCGCGTTAAACAGCTATAACCCCTAGCTGACGGTTTTTCCCCTATTGAAAGCGCAGCTGATTATTGTTTTTAGCATTTCAATAACATAATAAATACGCTGTAAAAATTTGGTAAGGGATGAAATGATTTTACACCCCCACTTTTATTTCCGGTTTATAGGGATAGCTGACGTATAATCCCCCATTTTCAGTGCAACTGACGATTATTTTTATGTTTAATATTATTTAAACTACAGATTGACAAATTTTCAAGAGTATTAAAATGATTAAAAAAAATTTTTTTTTTGACATGTTTCCAATATCGTCATAGCCAGCTCCACCCCCACTGGAGTAGCTGACGCTTGGATCTTTAAATGATTGCCCGAGAAAAAAAATTTCCAATAAAAATCGTGAGGGATGAAATGATCTTGTCATCTGCAACGCTGCCTCCCGGACACAGTTAGAAATTTTGTTTATTTTTCAAGGAAAAATGAGGATTTCTTAATTGCATTAAATATATATATATATATATATATATATATATATATATATATATATATATATATATATATATATATATATATATATATATATATATATATATAGAATGCCTAACTACATTCTTGTTTAGCTGTCAAATATGCTACAGTATATTTGACAGTAATTTTGTATGCATTCTAAAAAAATATGAAATAGAAACGATTGTTATATAAATAAATCACTATAAAATGGTAGGTATGTTGGTTCGAAGATACATACTCCATAATATATTTATGTATTATTATTAATTTCTATAAATACATCGGATTTACAAATATGTAATATATAGGTTTTTGATTAAATGAAATATATAATTATTAAATCAAAATACATTGTTTTGATTTTTGCAGGTAATCAATTTTTGTCATTGTTGTAATCAATGCTTGTCTTTGTTAGTATTTTTTTTATCTCCTGTGTTTTAATTTTTGTAATATATTCTCCTCGCTAGTGTGATCTACTAATATTAATTATTCAGTCATCATTTAATGACTGTTTCAATTATTTTATGAAACTGTGAACAGTTCTCTACCATTAATTTGTACTAGTACTCGTACATGTAGGTAGGGTTTTCTTCTAATTATCTTGGCTGGCGGAAACTGCCCTTGTCTTTAGCTTTAAATCAATAATTATGACAAATTTTTAATTAAAATTATTCAACTTTATATTCAAGAAAAAAAGTCACTTTAATTAAAGTTTTACAATGAGTTTGTTTAAAAACATTTCTTAATTAGTAATGTGATTTATTGTCTGGTAAACTGATCTAAATGGATTTTGATGTAAGTCTGGAAAAATCTCTATTTTCATGCTAAAATATTTTTTTAAACATAAATTTCTATAAGAATTGTTAGGATGTATAAATTACCTTCTATGTTTTTAATAATAGATATAATAAAATGGTGAACTTTAGCTTTTAATTTCTATATTTGTTTAAATTTTTTATATAAAATATATATGCTCTGTAAATACTTTACAGTCAAGATTTTGGCGCTGTAAGATTTATAGAAATTTCTATAATTCTGTAGCGCTTACAGTACTGTAACTTGGTTACAGAATAGCAGTTTGCTTACATTCTGTAACGTTGCTTACTTACAGAGTCTATAGAGCTTAAGAACGGTACAGAATAGCACCATAAGTTTTTTTATTACATAGTTTTATTTGAAATATATTCATTTTTGGTTAGGTGGAAGATCAGCCTTGGCTGAACCTCGCCTTTGAGGTATTTCCCTCAATAAAGTTTATTATTATTATTATTATTATTATTATTATTTTTGTGATAAGTTTCATCGTAATTACCACGTTTCATCAGTTGCTATGAATAGGAACTTTTATAATAACTAGTAACTATTTTTATAAAGACTTTCGAATTACAGAATACCAAATAGTGCAAAGTAACTATGAATGAGCATGTTTATAGCAACAATAACTCAAATGGTTACTATTTGCGTAGTAACTCACTTATAGAATTGGGCTGTATAAGTGTTCTCGCAATAGCACTGGAATATTAGAAGCCATTTAAAATAACCTTTTAATACCGCAAATTTTGGTTCGTTTGTCACAGGTGTATGCAACCCTCGAGTCGGAATTTCTGTTAGAGGAAATTAAAAATAATCCTATATCATAGAATTGCCAAACTAAATAGTACATACATACATACATACATAAAATCACGCATTTCCCACTTAGTGGGTTAGCACAAACCCGAAAGAATAACAATAACATCATCCAAAAATAATCAGTCTCTCTTTCAACAACATTCGTACTAACCTGACATCATAGGTACAACATATGTTCCTCACTCTTAACATATTAAAGTGACCGATTTTTGGTAGCTAAATACCGCAACCGGACCACAATAATAGTTACAAAACAATCATCCTTCGCCACACATTCCTGTCTAAACACACTTCTTTCGCCTCGGCCACATTCATAATGGCATTCATACACGCTCTTCTTCTCTTCCCACTCAGAAACTTTCTCTCTTTTAGTACCTTATCAATCACATCCATCCACTTACACACTGGACGGCCACGCAATCGAACACCCTCAATTTCACCAAGATATGTACGTTTTATAAGTCGTTCACTCTTCATTCTCTCCACATGACCAAACCATCTCAACTGGCTCATTCCTACTCTCTTTACAACATTCTTCCTAACCATACATTCTTCATACACCAAATTATTCCTCACGCGATCCCGTCTTACATATCCACATACTCCACGTAAATATCTCATTTCCACGGCAGTCACTCTCTTTTTATGCTTTCCCGTCCATGCCCAACATTCGCTTCCATACATCAAAGCAGGTACTAGCACTCCATTATACACACTTAATCGAGCTTCTCTAGTTACGTTTAGGTTTCGAGCAAACGTACCCAGAGCACCCATTACCTTACACTAAATAGTATAAAGATCAAATCAATATGATTTTAGTGCTTGGTTAAATACAATCGATATGCATAACAAACACAAACAAATTTCCATTTTCACCAACACCTAACCAGAAATTATTTCGTGTAGTATTCCTTTCCATCAATCTGACTTTGTTATCGCATATATCATAGCTCGTGAACGTAGCCGAGTTGAAAAACCAACGCAAACCTACAATTCACCCGCTTAAATACATTTGACTGCTGGAAATTTATCACTCTGGTCGTACACATTGTGTAAATAATTCAATATGGGTAAGAAATGAAAAATTTCATTTTACAATGCAACCGAAAGAATGGAATTTTGCGTTTATTACTTGAATTGTAAATGGGTTCCAATGTAATATGGTGGAAGAGAATTTTTCATTTGGAATATAATTTAAATTAATAATTACAATGAGAAGTAGAGGAACATAACAATGAAGGTTTTAATATTAATATCAGTACCGGCAAGCATTAATTTAAAAAAGACCATTTAATACAATATAAAAAGTATTAACAATAGGGGACTACAGCGCAATTGATTTAAGAGAAATTAGGAACAAATGTTAAAAGTATATGCTATATAATGAATATTAATAAAGAAATAAAACGATATAATTGAAATACTTCGGAAATAGGGGGTTTTTGTCATAGCAGCTCGTCACTCATATGAATTCCGTATATATTATTTTGATTGGCGACTCAAAGACCACCTATAAATATATAACGAATACCAAGTTAGGGGGAGGAGCCTACTACCAATGGAAGTAGAGAAATTCAAATAGCGGAGGCGTGGCTATCAGTCCACTACTGTAATTCTCAAACAGTTTTTATTTGAATAAAAATATTTTGCATTAAACCTAATAATAATTGTAGAGTATAATAATATTCATTTATTTTTTATAAATATAATTTAGAAATATCATATATTTCAAGAACATTTAAGTCCACGAAGAAAATAGTCTGATATAAAACCTTATATTCTTGACGTCACATCTATATTTTCAAATTTCGGAGGACTATAACTCGCTTATTAATAGGAATTTTTTCACCCGATTTTTATCGACAATCTTAGTTTTACTTATACGTCCAGATGAAATTATATTTAAAAATCTGATGTGGCCAGCACATAACCTCTCGCCAGATATTTTACCTGGTTGTACGCATAAAACGAAAAATATTTTTAAATACAAATACATATATTCATGTCTCACTACAAAATAGTTCTTGCATATATTTGCAAAATCTATGGGATATTTTAATATAAATTATGTACAATACATACATTTTCTTTATATTCAATATCCTGAAATTTTCTTTTTCTTTATATTCGTCATTTTTTCGCAAATTCCTTTTGTATTCTTTTTTACGTATATTCTTTTCCGTTGTTAACTTTTTTTTATTTTTATAATCTTCATAATTATGTACATATATTTTTGACAATGGCATACAAATATTTTTGCCATTGACATTTATGTGTCAATTACATACATTTGAATTTCTTGTCTTGAAGTAGTTTGATCTGAGATTCTCTTACATCGAATTATTTTATATGCCTTTCTTTATCTCGAAATCTATAGAAGATATAATAATGAATTTATTTTTATCGAACAAAGAATTTAACGTTCTTTAATATAAGTATTTACATAAATTTTCGATAAATAATATTTAGATGATTTTTTTCTTGTAACTACTACTTCCGGTTGTCCAATTGTTACCAAAACTTAATCAACTCTTCCCATTATTGTTAGATTGAGGAATCCGTAGTTAAAAATGTCTTAAGTCTTATAGTATTTGAGAAATCGGGGATCCAACATCCACACACACATACGGACATCATCGTAAAAATGTTATAATCGGATTCTAGGAACTTTAAAACGTGCTTATTCACTAAAATCTGGATATGCGATTTTTAGCATGAATACAATAACTCTCTTAGCGAGAGGTAAAAATGGTAGAATCTCCTATTCCCTGCAGTCATATCAAAATGAAATGATTCTCCTCGAATTTGGCAAGTGAGAATTGAGTTGTCTGGTGTTATGATTTTACATACTTGACGAGACAACTCTAGGATGCAATTACATTCAGATTGTCTGTGTTACGTACAATAATATGGATGTATAATTTATGTGGCAAGAGTAATTCGATATGAACCGCCAACCGTCGTGACGTTACAGTTGCACTGCGAGTACTAATGTTGTTGTATATGTATATGTATGTGTATTAACTTTGCGCATACGAGTACAGAGAGTACGGCGAGAATTGGGAATTCAATAACTCCTAAATGGATAGAAATTCTGGTATAGTTTGTTGAATTTATGTACCTAAGTAATAGATTCAAATGTAATGAGAACGTGTAGATATACTTCATAGTTCCAGCTTCTTCTATTTTTTTTACTAGGCTGTTCTGACCAATACTTATTATGTGACTGTACTAACCCAGTTGCTTCTGTTCTATTTTAGTTACTATAGGTTTGTTCCTACAGCTAGTCCAGGCTGTCATATGTAGGCCAGAAGGACTATCAGATCCATCTAGTGCCGGCTTACCGGGGGGGGGGGGGGGGGGGGTGGAGCCTTTTGAAGTCTACAATTCGTTATATATTTATAGTGTGCTCAAAAAAATTCATAATTCGGAGTAGGCCATGAACAGAGAAACATGTGTCTGATCATTATTCAATTCAAAAGTCAAGTCAAAATTTATTTTCAAATGTAATTTTAAGGAGAAAAGACAATAAAGAAGGATACAGAATATTGAAATTTGCCGTTTTCTAATTTGTTTCCATTTCTAAAATAAGATACAAGAAGAAAAGCTTTGATTTCTTTAACATTTTTGACAATAACTCATGTCAAATTAACATTTAATAAATATTTTTAAATTGACATACGTTTTTTTATTCATAGCCTACTCCGAGTTAGGAATTTCTTTGAATACTACTATTTTCAGATTTTTATTTGAGTGCTATTCAATTTCTATGCTACCAATTCGTGTATAATCAGAAATCTTCGGAATGTTTCGTAATATAAATAAATGAATACCAACTCAGACGTCTATACTTAAATTTAAAAGTTAACCTATTTTTCAATTGGATAAAAGAAGAAAAATTGGAAGAGTTATGAAAATTATGAAAGTTATAAATTTTTAGTTGTGTTATTATTTTCTGCAATTTTCTGTTTGTTATTTCTAACCCATAACACGTTGGAAAATAAATGATAGATAACAAAAGTTGGCAACCATTGCCTTCACAACTCCGCGCATGCGAATTAGCGATCTGGTATAAAACTCTTATAAAAAAATCTCGGATGAAATGTGGATGAAAATATCTGATTTACATTATGCTAGATTTATCTAGAAATTTCTCGAAAGAATGTCGTACTAGATTCTAGATAAAAAAATCTGATGTGGCCAGCATATTACCTTCCGTCAGTTCTATGTATTTTGTACAAATTCCATACAGAAAGTTTCTAGTAAAAGATTTTATATTTCCAGTAAAATTATAAGACAAACATACTATGTCAAATTCATTTGACACTAACATCCACTGACATCTTTCAATCAGAATTTTCGTATTACAGTCGTTGTTTCCATGGCTTACTACTTTATGATATTTAATTTCTTTTTGATTTTTTTAACTATATCTATTTAATATGAAGTATAAAATGCAGTCAAATCGTATAGAGAATAAAATATTCTTCAATATTTATAACATTATATGTGAAAAAAATATATTTAACATTCTTCAAATAAAGGTACTTCCGGTTGACCAATTTTAACCAAAATCTAATCAGCTCTTCATATGGATGTACCGATGAATAACACGAAAGAATTATTGATATAGTATTATTAGAGATATCGCAGACGAAAGTTTCGTTACACACTTACACATACACACACACACACATATATATATATATATATATATATATATATATATATATATATATATATATATACACACACACACACACACACACACATACACACATACACACATACACACGCACATACAGACATCATCGTAAAAATAGTAAAATCGTATTCTAGGGACCCTAACACGTGCTTATTGATTAAAAACTCATCGAATTTTTTGACCAAAAACAATACCTTCCTTACTTAAAGGTGACGGAAGGTAAAAAGTATAATGTAAAATGGGCTTTAGGCTAAAAACTTATCTTTACCATCTTGTATTAGAAGAATTTTTCTATAAACTATTTCACTAACAATTGACAGAGAAAAAATAATGTTAATCAACCGGTTGCTAAGCACCCTTAATCAGTTGTTCATTATAGCAGTTAGTGTTTATCCTCAACAATAATCTGTGTCCATCAAAAGAATAAATATATCTATCACAGTCCTCTCTTTTAACTTTGTCAAACAACCTAAATTAAATTTATTAATAATCATTTTAATTACTCTGATTGAAAGTTATATTGAGTAGATATGGTACTTTTATAATATATGATTGTAAATTGAATCAGTAATAATTAATTGTTTGATTAATATAATGTATTCCCTCTTGAATCAAATTATTATGAATATAATTAATGTTTATTTTGTTAATTCCATTGCAAATTGCATTGCTAAAACCTTTCTAACATTATGTACTGTTATACCACAATCATTTTAATAATTCAATTCAATTATTAAGAAACAATTAGGGTGTGACAGCTACAACTGTATACCAAATAGATCAACGTAGATGTAATTGATATATCAAGGATTATACAAAATGAATTAATTTATATTCAAAATGACATGTTAATAATTGAGGAAGCTTGTTTCAGCACCATTTAAGATGTCCGATTAAATCTGGTTATTAAATACTGCATTCGCATGTATAAGTACGTAGAAAGTATCAAGTACACTCATATATCTCAACAATTACCCAGGTATTAGGAAGAAAACACAATGCCTCCCACAAGGAGTTTCTAAGGTTATCTCAACAGGAAAAATCTACAATGCGTCTGAGTCGATCTTCCTGGTTTCTTAGGGATATATAGGTCAAGATCTCTACCATTTCTAGATAAGAATAGACTCAATGCTTCCTAGTGAATTATTCCAACACTCGCGTGACGGTTGATAGGAAATATTTAATTTAAAGATTGCTTGCCATTTCGTAAAGGGCAGACTGATATTTTTAGTTTATGCATGGGTACAAGTTTTTAATTTTTAAAATATAAACGAAAATCAAACACGATTGACTTCACCAATAGATACATAGGCGCCGAAACCATGGGTGCTCTGGGTACGTAAGCATCCATACCAAATTTGTAATGGGTACTGTAATAAGACGAGGATAAGAACAGTAATAAATAAATAACTTTTTATAAACTTTTCTAAATTATAGTTCCAATATTCATATTTTAACTCTGTTTATCTATTTAAGTCAAAATTCAGTTTAGAAATTCTTTTTTATATTATGAGAGTCACGACATTTATTTGTTGATCTTAAGTCTGGAAATTATTATGTATACGTGCGTAACTATGGATGCCCTAGCCTATGCACCCCGTACCCCTAAGATAATCCTGTCCTGAAGATAGCGTTTTATTTTAAAGATAGTCGGATTAGATACTCGTGAGAGTAAACATGTAAAAGAGTCGAGTTTAGAGAGCCATGGGGTTCGTCGCGTCGGGCAGACGTGTTTTGTTTTTGGACATGTAGTGTCTTTTAGTTTTGGGGCGACGCCCGCCCGCTGGGTTACGGAATGTAACTTATTAGTAATGGCTTAGTTATAGTTGTATTAGTTTAAATGTAAATAAAGTTAGTTAGTAAAACCCAAGTAGTGTTCATGTCCGTAGTGTTCATCAGTGTAAAGTGTAAGTGTATATGTGTGTTCTTCCTTCTCTTGAGTCCTTCGTACGACGTCCTTCTCACGAGTTCCTTTATCAAGAAGTCCTTCTCACGAAGTCGCCAACCATCCGAGGCGTCCACCAGTCAGATAGAGTGTATCATCGTTGGGAGTAAGCAGGAATCATCAGGTTAGGAGACCCCCTCGTGTTACAGTGAAGCAGTCGGTAGGATTGCCATCTTCTTCAGAGACCCCCCTCGTGTTACAGTACGGAGCACCCATATAAATTATTCAGTTATTGATGTTTTTTTTTTATTCAAAATTACTATTTAAACGAAATTCCTGAGTTACCGAGTTAAAGATGAAAAAAATCTGATGTGGCCAACACATGACCTTCCGTCAATTCCATGTTTAAAATAGCAATGAGTTTTAAGTAAAGTATCACTTCCGGTTGATCATTTGTAAACAAAATCTTATTTGTTGTTCCAATAAATAGAAAAGTCTGTAATACCAAATTTTAGATTATATTTTATTATGTAATTGCGCGATAGTCGACTGTAGAATGGATGAGGGGTTCCAAAAGGAAGAAATAATCGTACTAGCAGTCTTGAGTGAAATTATTTATTTCAAGCCAACGTTTGGGCTAAACATTAACCTTCTTCAGGATAAGAAACTGTCTTAAGTATAAATGACATTCATAGTTTTTCATTAAAAATTGCTTCCCGTAAAATATCACTTCCGGTTATCTAATTTTACCCAAAATCTAATCAACTCTTTATATGAATGCAGAAAGCTTAAATACGGGAAAAAGAAATATTTAAAGTGATATTTTCAAATTTGAGACTATTTAAATAATGATACCTTTTTAAATTTAATATTTAGAAAGTATATAAAAATTCTCGCAACAGCCCTATTATCTACGCCCCTGGCTAGAGTACCCATACATATTTTCAAAAACCGGCGCCAATGCAATAGGATGTGTCTAATTTATTAAAATAGCCAGGAAATCAGATCCGGCGAAGAAAATACACAGTGTTATATATAACGTTTTATAAATAAAAATCTGATGTGGCCAACACCAAGCCTCCCGCTATTTAATTTTTATTAATTTAAATATATATACTTACATATTTAGTTATTGCGGAAACTGTATTAAGATCCCTTCCATATAACTAGGGTTCTATTTACTCTTTTCTTTTTAAAACGTTACTGTTATTAATTTGAAATGATTAGTTCTTTGATAGTGACATTTATCTGTCAGTTACATACATTTAAGATATGAACTGTGTATCCAAGGAGATTTGCTTGTTTAAAGCGTAGGCTCCGGGATTAAATTTATTGATAATTTTATGAATTTATCCATAAAATATATAGAAAAAGTATTAATGCAAATCTGTAGAAAATTTAATAATTTTTAATTTTTATAATAACATTAATCTCGAAAAAATAACATTTAAAGGTACTAAAAACTATTTTGAGCTTCTAGTAAACTGCCATTTCCGGTTATCCGATTTACACCAAAATCTAATGGGCACTTCCATTACAGAAAAAGTTCGAAATACAAGGTTTCAAAATTTTCTGAATGACAGTATTTGAGTTAGAGTAAAGGATACACACACATACACACATACATATACACACAGACATCCTCGTGAAAATGTTCAAATTGGATTCTAGGGCCCTTAAAACGTGGTCATTTAGCAAAATCTCGATATGCGATTTTTAGCACGATCCCTATACCTCTTTTACCAAGGGTAGCGGGAGGTAAAAATATCTGAAACATTTCAAAATTCCTGTATTACGTCTATACAAAAGTATAAAAGAACAAAGGTAGCTTTAATCGGATAGAATATTAACGTCTGTCTGAGTCTCGGGATATAATATCGTAATTTAAGAAGAATTGACGTAGACATTAAAAAAGAATAAAGCTTATATTTGATACGAAAATAGCAATCGTCCATTAATAATATATAACTAATGAATGTCTGCTCTGATCCCCATTCGATTATTAAACTAGAGACAATTTATAAATAAAAATCATAGCTGGCTGTGGTCTGTAATGAAATATAAGTCGTATATCACGCAAGGCATCAATCACAAAAACAGATGTCGATATTTATTACATGGTGAAACATGGAGAACACGGCGCAAGACAAACATAAATTATTGTAATTTGCATTTACAGCCACTGCGCTGTGTACAAATCATACACATGGAGCCGTGCGATTTATGCGTCGGCGTGACGTCATACGCGATGCTCATGTTGTCACCTATGTGGAAGATCACGAAATTTATAGTGGGCATACAAGAGGAATTTAAAAAATATTATATTTTTCAAGTTTAGTTAACTACATTTTTTGCATTAAGCATTTTCAGTAAATGTAAAAATGGAATTTGTGACATTTTTTATCAGCGTAATTTGTATTACAACAATGCGCTTTTAATCAAATGTGTCACTACGAACAAGATAAATGTTTGACAAATGTCAAATCATTAATTTGACGGAAACGTCTGTAGTAACCAATCGGGCATATTTTATTCTCACGAGGTTACCGAGCTTACTGCGTGGTTAACCATTTGTAATCCGGTTAATTTAATAAAAAATCTGATGTGGCCAACACATGACCTCCCGTCAATTTCATGTTTGAAATAGCAATGAGCTTTTAAGTAAAGTATCACTTCCTGTTGATCGTTTGTAAACAAAATCTAATTTGTTGTTCCAGTAAATAGAAAAGTGTGTAGGTAATACCAAATTTTAGATTATATTTTATTATATTTTTCCTCGAAAATCTGTCCAGAGTTCCAAATTAAGTACCACTTCCGGTTTATCATATAGGCACAGTTAAAATATAAAATTGTTTTAAATTTTAAATACCAAATTTGAGAAGTTTTGAATCATATTTTAATACATTTTTTCAAGAAAATCTATTTATAGCTTCCTGTAAAATAGTATTTCCGGTTTATCAATTTTAGAAAACATCTAGTCGTTCTCATTAATATAAAAGTATTAAATACCAAATTTGAAAAGTTTTGGATTGTACCAATTTATTTTTCACGAAAATCTGTTCAGAGCTTCAAATAAAGTATCAATTTTAGCCAAAGCTCAATATGTTGCTTCCCTGTATATAAAAGTCTTAAATACTAAAGTTTTTGAGTATATCATAATATATTTTTCACGAAAATCTGTTCAGAGCGCCAAGTAAAGTATCACTTCCGGATTATCAATTTTATATGTTGTTCCTCTTCATATAGAAGTATTAAATACTAAACTTGACAAGTTTAGGAGTATATCATAATATATTTTTCACGAAAATCTGTTCAGAACTTCAAGTAAAGTATCACTTTCGGTTTATTAATTTTAGCCAAAATTTAATATGTTGTTTCCCTTGGTATAAAAGTCTGAAATACTAAAATGGAAAAGTTTTGGATTATAATTTAATATAGTTCTTCATTAAAAACTGTTATGGGCTTCAAGTAAAGTCACCTCCGGTTATCCAATTTTACCCAAAATCTAATCAACTCTTTATATGAATGCAGAAAGCTTAAATACGAAAATTTGAAATTATCGGAAGTTTGTTGTAAGAGTTATCGTGGATTAAAAAATCGTCACACACACACATCATCGTAAAAATAGTAAAAACGTGTTGTGGGGACCCTAACTCGCGCTTATTTACTGAAAACTCACCATCGAATTTTTGGACTTAAGGTATGACGGGAGGTACAAATGCTTCTTGAAAAAGAACACAGAAATTTGTCAATAGTTGAATCATTTGACAAAAAATTTGGTGACTTTTTTCGAAATTTGCTTTCAATAATTATAATTGAATTCGGAATCCTCTTTGTTCAGTTCTAAAGCCACAAGAAATAGTTGATGCAGCCGGTGTGTCAGTTTTGAACTTAGTTAATAAAATAATAAAAACTCTTCTAAGGAAATGATGACCACAAGTAGGCAAAATGCTGAACTTTTATTTTAATTTTGATACCACACTTTTCTTATCGATAATTACCGAAATCTGTGAATAGAAACAAAGTAGCATACCCAGAAATGGGTAATAACTTCACTGATGTAACATCCATATTACAAATTTTATATTCTTCACACATCTTTATGAATATCATCCATATACTGTTTGTATCTGGCTTTACGTTACTGCTATATTTATTTCCCTCTTATAATAAACTGTTCTATAAAAACGAAGTAAATATCTGTGAATAATTTCGGCCATAAAGCCTTTATAGCCCTGTCAGGTGTTGTAGTTATCCTGATTTTATGTGATCAGTATAGTGCACGCTTTGATTGGCTGAAAATTCGCAGCCACTAAACACGATTTTATTGCCGGGCTGTAAAAATCCTGAGATTTTTCTCATTATACCCAGGGTTTATCTTCGTTTTATGGCACTAGTAATTACAACAAAGAGAGATTGCTGCGCGTCAAGATTGGTGTCACTAATTAATGCAAAAATACAAGAATGGGGTCCTCCACAATAACGGAAAATTGAGTCAAATGTTATAGTTATATTGAAAGTAGATATGAAAAATTAATGATTGAGACGAAAAAAGTTTTTAAAAAGTTGTTAGTTTTTGAAATATTTGATTTTAGGCATTAATACTTCTACGTCACAGTGGCTCGTACCACGAACACGGTTTTAATTAAAACGTTGTTTTAAGAAATGTCAAATTCAAATTTCAATATTTAATTTCACCCTTATGTTTAAAGAACGATTATTTTAAAAATATTTGTTTGAATACAAACCCTGTTCTGCCTTAAAATCATATTTTGATAAATGTGTTATTATATATTATTAATATTAAATAATGAAATTTGACATTTTTTAAAACAGCGTTTTAGTTAAAACCGTGCTCGTGGTACGAGCCAGTATTGCTACCTTTCTCGCGCAGCCTACTATAGAAACTGGTGTGAGAAAGATAGCTATATGTTTCGATAAAAATCAAATGCAGTTAAATTAAAAATAATAATTACTTTTTAATACTGGGAATTGTTTCAAAATTAAACGAAATATCATTTAAACTATCAGTAATATAGAAAAATGTTTCAAATAAAAAAGTTAGTTATTGTTATTGTCTATCCAGTGGCGTACGAAAATAATTTTTCTATCGTTAAGCTTTCGAGATATAACACAAACTTACATTTTTACCTCCCGCTAACCTTGGTAAGGGATAGGGATCGGGCTAAAAATCGCATATCGAGATTTTGGTAAAAGAGCACGTTTTAAGGTACCTAGAATACAATTCATTTTACAACATTTTCAAGATTATGTGTGTGTGTGCGTGTGTGTGTGTGTTCGTGTGTGTGTGAATGTGTGTGTGTGTGTGTGTGTGTGTGTATGTATGTGTGGATCCTCCACTCTAACTCAAATACTATCATTCTAAATATTTTGAAACCTTGTATTTCGAACTTTTTCTATTATGGAAAGAGCCCATTAGATTTTGATATAAATCTAATAACAGGAAATGGCACTTTACTTGCAGTTCAAAATAGTTTTTCTTCGAAAAATACCTTTTTCTACAGTCTATATACAAAGTAGCCATTTACGCTCTCTTTTGTCAACGCAAAATGTCACTTTGCCGCTCTACAGCGACAAAGTAGAAGAAACGCTCGCTCCTCAAATTTCTAACTATACAATGTTGAGAAATGTTACTTGGCTACATTTTTAATGGAAACGTTTAGTCAGGAATTAATGACATTGTAGTTACACATTACCCACTTACATAACTAAACAAAATGCCGCACTGCTGTGAAAATAAAATAGGGCATTCATTTACAAAAACGAAAGTATAAAATGCTTACATTAGATTGAAGCAATAGCTCAAGAAGAATGGAAAATACCGATAAGTAAAAATAAATAAAAAATAAATTTTTGTTATGGTGGAGGATCCCATTGTGGCGACTGTAGAAAAAATCTTGTGTGTGTTTCGAGCGCAAATGGACATTGTCGATTTCGAGAGAATGCCTCGCTCCTGCGTCGCGCAACAACAACCTCTCAATCGACAATGTTCCATTTTGCGCTCTTGATACATAAATAGCTATTAAATGTTATTTTTTCGAGATTAATGTTATTATCAAAATTAAAGAAATTAATACTTTTTCGACATTATATTATGGATAAAGTTATAAAATTATCTATAATTTAAATCCCGGAGTCTACGCTTTAAACAAACAAAACACCTTGATTACGCAGTTATTTAAATGTATGTAACTGACAGGTAAATGTCAATGTCAAAGAACTATTCATTACAAATTAATAATAGTAACGTTTTAAAAAGAAAAAAGTAAATAGAACAATAGGAAAGGAAATCAATACAGTTTTCAACATAAGTAAATATGTAGGTATGGTATAAATTTAGATTAATAATAATTAACGATTCACAAAAAAGTTTAAGCTAATTCACATTTTTGGATTAGTGAATTCTATTTTATCCCGATATTTAAAATTTAATCTCCATTTTATTATCAAAAAAGGTAGTTACTTGGATTAGATTAAACTATATTTTAAGAAATAAACTGCCAAAATTAGAGTAAAATTCTCTAATCCAAAAATAAGAATTAGCTTAATATTTTTTGTGCCTCGGGCGGGAGGTATTGTGTTAGCCACACCAGATTTTTTAAATGGAACCCATATTTGATATTTTCTTCAAAAAATGCTTATTTCGATTGGTATAAGGGTTTCTGTATTTTTTTTAATCATACCTGGTATACCTACCTACATGAATTTGAAAATATAGAGTTAAAATTAAATTATGAAAGAAAAGTATGCAATAAAATTAGACCACAAATTAGATATAATAATCCATATAATGATGTATAAAATCCTAGCAGGATCAGCGTCCTGTATAGCAGGAGGTAAACTTTGTAATTATTACGTAGGTAATCGAAACTTCAGCAGGTAACAAAACCAATAAAGCCTCGCGGACCCCGAAGCCACGTAAGCAGCAGCGAACAGAACACTTTGAGTTGTACAGCCAACAGCCACCCCAGCTCCCAGCTGATAAAATGAATGTTTATTATATCGAGCGAATAACTTTTGATAACGGAACAAAGGTAATCTCTTAATTAACGACAAAGTTGTGTTATTTATTGGGGGATGGAACCCTCAAGGGATCATGCAAATGATGCAAGCAAGAATTTAATAACGCCTTTTCAATGTTTCTAAGCTTCTCAGAAACAAAACAGGGAAATGAAATAATGGAATACACTACATATTTTGTAAATTCTGCACATTTACAATGCTTTCGGAAGTACAGACAAAAGATCACCGAAATAAATGCTTAAACATGAATTCATTCATATTAAAATGAAATATATATATATATATATATATATATATATATATATATATATATATATATATATATATATATTATTAAAGAAAAATCTGATCTTGCTAACACTATATCTCCCGCCATTTGATTTTTATTAATTTATAGTATATTCCGTAACTTAACCGCGGTGACCAAGGTTCTGGTTATGCGTTCCGTAATGTAACCAAAACATAATTTCAGGATCGCGGTTCAATTTCGGAATGTGGTTCCTGAAAATTTTGGTTACTTTTTCGTGATCACGACGACCACAAATTTTTTGTGGTTGTTGTGGTCATATTCTTATTTCTTATAATATAATAAATAATATTGTATAAACATATAATTACTATATACTGCGATATGTGTAATATTTACGTTAGTATAAGGATAGACAAAAGTTATGCTGTCACTTATTTCTAATGACGCGGTGGTTCCCTGCTTTACCGACACAAATTAACCAAGATGTTCCGAATCACAACCAATTTTCAGTGACCATAACCTGACCACTTGAATCATAACCACGGTCGTGGTTAAGTTACAGAATATACCTACTTATATATATATATATATATATATATATATATATATATATATATATATATATATATATATATATATATATATATATATATATATATATATTATTAAAGAAAAATCTGATCTTGCTAACACTATATCTCCCGCCATTTGATTTTTATTAATTTATAGTATATTCCGTAACTTAACCGCGGTGACCAAGGTTCTGGTTATGCGTTCCGTAATGTAACCAAAACATAATTTCAGGATCGCGGTTCAATTTCGGAATGTGGTTCCTGAAAATTTTGGTTACTTTTTCGTGATCACGACGACCACAAATTTTTTGTGGTTGTTGTGGTCATATTCTTATTTCTTATAATATAATAAATAATATTGTATAAACATATAATTACTATATACTGCGATATGTGTAATATTTACGTTAGTATAAGGATAGACAAAAGTTATGCTGTCACTTATTTCTAATGACGCGGTGGTTCCCTGCTTTACCGACACAAATTAACCAAGATGTTCCGAATCACAACCAATTTTCAGTGACCATAACCTGACCACTTGAATCATAACCACGGTCGTGGTTAAGTTACAGAATATACCTACTATTAAATATACATACTTACATATTTACTTATGCTGGAACTGTGTTAGTTCCATTTCATATAACTATGGTTCTAATTACTATTGTCTTTTTAAAACGTTACTGTTATTAATTTAAAATTAGTTCTTTGACAGTGACATTTATCTGTCAGTTACATACATTTTTGCACGATCGAATTATTTTTTATGTTTACCGATAGTGTTTCCAAGACAGCAGGTCTTATTTACAAATTACTGAACGGTAAGTGATGTGACTCACGTCGGTAAGTGATGTGCTTCACTTACCGTTCAAGAGGCGAGACGATAAATAAATAAAAACAAAAATCTAAGCTTACTTCAAAAATGACACCTGAAATTTTTCTTTTATATTTTGTGCGTCGATCGTACAAAAAATAGTATAAGCATCACGAACGTTTAGGAATTACCGATGTCCGACAAAATTGGGACCTTCGCTTCACCCAGTCCCCAAACATTGTCTTCGATCGGTAAACTGTCCCTGTCCATACCGTTCTTAATACTTAATATACTATTTCTAAAGTCTATATACGAAGTAGCCATTTGCGCTCTCTTTTGTCAACGCAAAATGTCACTTTGCCGCTCAAGCACGACAAAGTACAATTCGTACCGATTTTTCTAGGTATACTTATAAGAGCCGTACTTGTTAATATTGCAATATCAATAACACAATACATAATTCAGTTTTCCATTTCACTCATTATCGTTGTCAAAAAACAATTTTGTGTCTAAATGCTTCTCTTTACAAGTGGAATGAGCGGGTTGTATTTGAAAAATAATTTTATCACATAGAAAATTATCAGTAAATATTGGAATACGGCCCTCGAGTAACAGCATCCAGTGAAACAATTTGTTGGTGGTCGTTCTTGCAAGGCATTTTTACTAAGAAAATTTTCACAGTGAGTACTTCTCAGGTCAATTCTCTATATAGTCGTTGTGTAAACGATTGTGAACCGAAAGAACTTGTAAGTAAAATCTATTTTCTATTGCTATAAGTTTACCATATGCGGTTTTCGCTATTGTAGTCGAAATTGCAGGCATTATAGATGTCAAAGAAGTGATCTTGAATTAAACTAAACCAACCAATGTGTTCCGAAGTTTCTTCGACTTCTTGGCAGTGTTGACAGATACTAGTCTTACGTGGATGATATTTCAGAGGACAATGACAAGTAAAAGTACATGTCATAGTTTTAAGGTCATTTGTGGATCACCAGATGCTTGATTGATATGTTATATACTGCTTGTGTATTTGATATGCATGGTATATGTGAGATATACATTTGTATTATTTGTTTGTGGCCGCAAACGTATGTAGTAGTTTCCTAATTATCCGACGAGTTGTCTGGGACAACTCTGGGTCCATGGAGCTATATGCTCCGAGGTGTGAGAAACACCACCTGAGAGACTGAGATACACGAGAACGTCTGGGACGTAAAGGATAAACCTGGGGTTTATCATGATAGGTCTGGGACCTACACACGTGTGATTGTAAGCTAAACTCTCATAATGGGTCCGGGACCCATTGACCTCTGGGAGGTCGAGTTCTGGGAACCCAACATGGCTGGGACATTCGTATGCGGCTACGGTACAGCTAGTGGCTCAGAAATAACTATTCACGAGAGCCGTATTCCAGCAATTCGTCCATGCACTGGGTGTATACTTTTGAGGATAGGGGTACCGGAATCCACGAGGTGTTAGGCCGCATTTAATATGCGGGGTGCCTGCCCAAGTCTGGGACTTGGGAGCAACCTTATTCCTGCCCCCCTCCTGCCTATCTTACTAGATGATAATGCACGCCTGTGATAATTGTTGTAAATTGGAATGACAATATGTATTTTATCCCACTTATGGGAACGCGTCGTAGATGGCCAGTCCGTCGCTGACGCGTGTAGAAGAGGTCACCGTTAACAGGTCAAAAAGGAATGTGAATTGTATATATTAGAGTAATGCATGTATTATCGTCCATATATTCTAGTTAAATAATAAATGAAAAAGATTAATAAAAAACATATATCTTTAATAAATATTTTTCCATATCCAAAATATTAATGATACAAAAAAATATCAGTAAGTAAATTGTAGCTTCAAGGGACAAAGTAAATTATATATTATAACTATTTAAATAATTACAGATATGCATCTCTTCCTTATTGCTTATATCAACAATTAACTATAAACAGTAACTATTTATTTATCTTGACATTGTCCTTAAAATATTGGAAGCAGTTAATATAAACTATAACACTCATTTTCGTAACTATTTATAGAACTTCTTCCTTATTGTATACATCTAAATGGCATGAATTATAAACTTAACTGTTTTCTACTTGACATTGTCCTTAACTGAGGCAATATATTCAAATTAATCCCATTTCCGTTAACGCAAAAAACTGTAAATTGTTCTTAGGTGTGTGCTCACTGACAATCGGGGAGTGGTAGAGATAAATCCCTAACTACTTCTCTATGCAAATCATTTCATTGTTATCTGCGATTACTCATTCGACTCTTAACATTTTTACGAGGATAATAATTGCTTATGGTCGAATAGCGTGTCACCAATGTTATTCCAAGTTTAATTATAATTTTTACTCTGTATTCAAGTCAAAACAAACGAGAAATCAAGATAGAAAATGTGTTTAAATATTCGTTTTATTGTTATTTCCGGTAGGATAATATTTTGTTATATATACTACAAATAAAATGAGTATTTTATTATATATAAAACGTAAGATAATTAAAAGTAGACCCTTTTGTTTTATCATTGTATCATAGATTGTATCGGAATATTTTCCAAGAAATTTTAAATTCAGAAAATGCGAGGAAAATTTTTAAATGAAATGTTAAAAAATAAATGCTATGAGGAGATCAGTATCAAACTAGATGATATCCAATATACGAACCCACTCATAATCGTTCGGCCGGCTTATATATTCAACAAATTGTAAAACCTACACACACACACACACACACACACACACATATATATATATATATATATATATATATATATATATATATATATATATATATATATATATATATACAGGGTGGTGACTTGGACAACGCAGCATAGGGGTTTCAATGGTAAAATCTTAATATGCAGTTATTTGCTCCCCTAATTATTTTAGAGCAAAATTGTACTGAAGTTTTTGTTACAGAAAAAAATACTGCATCCGAATATGCTATTGTTTATAATTTTTCAATTTCCGGAACCGTAAAAATAATCGAAAACAATAATAACATTTTTGCAAAAATCATTGGTGCCATGGATCAAAATATTAACAAAACCTCATCTGTCACATGTTCTTGACGTTTAAACTTATTTACAAAACAAGGAAAATAAAAACACCTTTATTGTAATTGATGACAACAATGGAATTGTTGATTACAACAATGTAATTTGACGAGAACAAAATTTAAGATTTCTTTAAGAAGTGATTATGAATACGATCCTTAACTTATTTAAATTAAAAGACATAAAATGTATTGGGAAAAGGGATTTTTATTTTACTATCACATATGAATTTATAATACAAAATAACATATTACAAACCACCTTTTATCATTAAACAATGCCCCAATCTGTTGTAAAATTTGTCTGACATTTGCTAATTGTTTATGTGACATTTGTTTACATTTTTATTCCATGGCATCAATGATTTTTGCAAAAATGTTATTATTGTTTTCGACTATTTTTACGGTTCTGGAAATTGAAAAATTATAAAAAATATCGTATTCGGATGCAGTATTTTTTTCTGAATTGTAGTAAAGTACATTAAGATTTTACCATTGAAACCCCTATGCTGCGACTTCCAAGTCACCCCTGTATATATATATATATATATATATATATATATATATATATATATATATATATAAAATAGCATTAAAAGTTTTGACTTTATCAATAATTAAAAATATAGCATTTTTGCGTGCTATATTACATTCAACAGCATATAGTATAGCAAATATCAAAATATAGTATGATACTGTATATATATATATATATATATATATATATATATATATATATATATATATATATATATATATATATATATATACAGTATCATACTATATTTTGATATTTGCTATACTATATGCTGTTGAATGTAATATAGGACGCAAAAATGCTATATTTTTAATTATTGATAAAGTCAAAACTTTTAATGCTATTTTTAAACGTGTATAGGAGGGAATGCGCTAAAATCTATATCGCCAATCTAAGGTCTGATGACATCTGAACTTCAGATATGGAACACACCCTAAGATTTGGGTAACGGACGCGTGAAACGAACGCTCCACGGCCACTCTCAGAGCTTTTCGTATTTGTGATAATCCATAAACTTATGTCAAAACCAAAAGGTTATGTTTGTTTATTAGTTAATCTAGTTATACTTTATTTCACATAAGAATTTAATAAATAATACAGAACAAAAACTAAAAGATTGTATTATTCTTTTTGACAATGCACTTATAAAAACATTTGTTTACTCGCCGTGACGGATCCCGGGTTTAAAATGAGTAAGTTTTATTGAGTGCAGATTCGCGCGTGGGAGTACTGGGATCAGTTGGGATTAAAATCCTTGGTCGGATTAAAGTTCTAGCGCTGTCAGGAATGAATGGTCTCGTAGGCCCTCGCGGCAATATTTTAGGCCTTTCGAGATTTGTAGGAATAGCTGATAATATGCGTACGACGCATTTCCACCAGATGTAATTTGCTTAATAACGGAAAACAGAAAACCCTTAACAACAATTGCAATCAACACGCGAAATGATAGTATTTTATGTACAGAAAAGATTTACATTATCTTTTAATGTGACATTTCGCAATCTAGAACTAACTATTTGTAAGGTTGTGTGAACTGTCTTTAGAGTCTCTGCGAAATTTTAAGTTAAACGTCTATTATGTCATAATTGCAATTTTTTAATTTAACATGTTCATTGGCTTTATAAATAACGGAATAATAATTACATTACAAGCCACGTAAAACGGTTTTTACAGCTGAAAGGAGAAAATAACTGGCGAACCAAGTAGGCGAGCCTATCACCCAGTAATTTGTTACTTGGAATCACACACACACACACACACACACACACACACACACACACAGACGCACGCACGCACGCACACACACACACGCACGCACTTCATCAGGGCCGGATTGGCCAGTCGGGATAATCGGGAATTTCCCGAGAGGCCGCGACTTTTTGAGGCCGCCGCTCGATGATTACAAACTAAAATTTGAGTACGTAGCACCATCTAATTAACTTCACCGGGTAATCGTTCTTATTTAGATCGTTTTTAATATTTTATAATTCTTGATAAAATTTCTTTCGGTGTTGCAGATATAGTCTGATGTCGAATATATGAGGTTTTGATAATTTCCTCCTTTATAGATTTTTAATGATTGGAATTATAGTTAAGGTATTGTCCGGTATTAGTGTGTTGGTTTATGGTAGGGTAGACGGACGTTACTAGTCCATGGTTCGTTTTCTCTGTTAAAACATCCAAGAACGGAAGGATTTTTTCTCAAATTGTGGACCTAATATAAAGTATCATCGACATATCTAAGCCAAAGTTTAGGTGTTATATTGGCAGTATCTAGTGTTAATTCTTCAAAAAATTCCTTGTATAAATTGGCTATAACTGAGAAGAACCCATCAGCAAACCATTTTCTTTTACAAAATATCTACCTGTGTCTTGGAAATATGTCAAGAAGATTTTGTGGTTGTAATTGTATTTAGCTTAAAAGTTCTACAAAATGTTTTAAATTCTTCACATATGATGTTCTTTTTCCTTGAAGTGGATGAATGATTGGTAATAGAAATTGTGATAGTTTGTAAGTAGGGGAATTTATGGAACTTTTGACGGATTTCTGAGATGCTTAAATCTTTCTTATGGATTTATGGAAGCCTCCGGTACAGGTGTGGAAGCTTGCTAAAACATGGAGTGAGATCTGTTCTTGTTCTAAACGGAATATAATTCTTTATATTTCTTGAGAGTACGGTATACTTTGTTTTTATAGACGAAATAGAATGTTTTCCAAGTTTCTTAAATTTTCCTTGATTCAAAAGCTCTTCTATTTTCTGATCGTATAAATTGGTATCCAATATTACTGTAACACTTCCATTATCTGCGGGTAGAATCTTGGTTGTGTTATCTGTCAATGCTTTATTTTCTTCGTTTTCAAGATTAGGTTTGATCATATAAATTTTTGCTTCAGAATTTTCCTCACTCTCCATTTATTAATAATTTAATATTGTCTACAACTTTTCAACGAAACTAAATGTTATTTTCTTAACTACAGAATTTTCTATATTTTAAATACTATTTTTAGGAGCGTTTTTTATATTTCAATATCTTTTATAACTGTTAATTTCTATGTAGGCAAAAAATTCGTATTATCCAACACCAAAACTAATTTATTACTTTGTGGCAATATAATGATAAATTTAAAAAAAACTGGAGATGAGGCTGATCATGCTAGAATTTTCCCGGGCCGCTGAATCTTCCCAATCCGGCCCTGCATCGTAAAAATAGTTAAAACGTGTTGTGGGGACCCTAATTCGTGCTTATTTACTGAAAACTCACCATCGAATTTTTGGCTTAATTATCACCCTTACTTACGGTATGACCGGAGGTAAAAAATGGACAGCTGAATTTAAGCTTGAGAGGGAGAGCATTGAAGATGTTACTGTTATCAGTAAAGGATAGATCAGTGTAATTCAGGGTTCAAGAAATGGCAGCAGCTGGGAGTATCTCAAAACATTCTGATCAATGAGTTAGGAATAACAAAAATATCTGCGAAGTGGGTCCCCCGGCTTCTGACCGAAAATACGTTCATTTCCAGAACGTAATTACCGATGAGACATGAGTTCATCACTAACAGCCTACATCAAAGCAACAGTCGAAACAGTAACAGTATATATGTATAGGGGTTCACCCGGAGCCTCCGAGATACTACGAGCCTACAACTGGCGCGCGTGACGTCACACTAGTGGCCCAACTTATGTACAGTGTTTAATGGGAGATACACAGTTTTTTCAAAGTATTGCGAAAACTGTGGCAGATATGAAAAAATTTATATAAACAATATTATAGATCATAATATTATTTATCAAAATGCGTTAACAGAACATATTTATGTTCTGTAGTTTAGCTGTAGGAAGCGTATAAAATAACAAGGTCAGATGACACATCTTAACTTTTTTCAAAATTTTGCGAAAACTGTGACAGATATAAATAAAATGTATATAAACAATATTATAGAACATAAAATTCTCTAACAAAGTGTGTTAATATAAAATATTTATGTTAAGTCATTTAACCGTAGGAAGCGCATAAAATAATATATGTAAAGATACATATTGACTCTTTGTTTTTCCACTTAGAAATTTGTAAATATTCTGCCTGTTTCGGTGCTAGAATGTAATTACAAAATAAAAATAAACGTAAATAATTGAAAAACATTTATTTTTACCAAAATAAGCCACAGAGAACTTGAAAATTAGAAATAAGTTACAATTTTGACTAGATTAAAATATAATGCACAATTATATAAAATAAAACACTAATATTAAACTAGAAAACAAAATAAATGTATGTTCTAAACAATGATAATTACAAACATTAAACATTTATAAATAAATACAAATAAAATGGCATTTTTTAGAAATATTACCTACTTAATAACAGAAAACTGCGAGAAACAGTAAAAAATAGAAAAGTTTATAAATATAAAACTGGTACAATACATAATTAAATTTGAAATACATAGAAAATATTTCATATATAGACTAGGAAATAATTAAGGAAAGCACCGAAACAGGCAGAATTTTTACAAATTTCTAAGTGGGAAAACAAAGAGTCAGTATGTATCTTTACATATATTATTTTATGCGCTTCCTACGGCTAAATGACAACGTAAATATTTTATATTAACACACTTTGTTAGAGAATTTTATGTTCTATAATATTGTTTATATACATTTTTTTTATATCTGTCACAGTTTTCGCAAAATTTTGAAAAAAGTTAAGATGTGTCATCTGACCTTGTTATTTTATACGCTTCCTACAGCTAAACTACAGAACATAAATATGTTCTGTTAACGCATTTTGATAAATAATATTATGATCTATAATATTTTTTCATATCTGCCACAGTTTTCGCAATACTTTGAAAAAACTGTGTATCTCCCATTAAACACTGTACAAAAGTTGGGCCACTAGTGTGACGTCACACGCGCCAGTTGTAGGCTCGTAGTATCTCGGAGGCTCCGGTTCACCACGCCTCAAAAAAGTCAATATACACGTTAATTCAAAGACCAAAATTAAATCAGCAAATCACAAATTACATACACTTAACGCCACAAAAAAATGTTCATCTTTGTGTTAGATCGAGAACTTTTCTTACCATAATAATTGAGATTCCGTAATAGAAACGATGGGTAAAATAGTCTTTCTTGATCTATTATTATTGTCAATACATTCTTAAAATCATTAAAATGCCTGTCCCATTCTCTACATATATTGAAAAACCCATCAATAAGGATGTCCGGATGCTATTACACTATTACATTTTATTACCGAGCGAAAGTTTATAAAAAAAGACAACCTATTCCATCATGATCTCGATCATCAGATGAATGTTAATGATCGAATTCCTATTGAAAGTGATCTGACCGTTACGTTGAGCGTGAAAGTCAGTTGAGGTTGTTAATTTCTTAACCTACATCTCGCAGCATTGACATTCGAGCGATCGTTTTACGCGTGGCTCAACACGTGTTCCTCAAGGCTCAATGTCAGAACTCAAGCCGGCTTCGGCTTCCGTAAATATGAATCGAACCCGCAGGTAGTAAAGGTTACTGGAATTAACCACGGAGGTGATGTGGGTAATGGACCATAGAAGAGTAATAATTACATGAGGTATGAGTGCAGAACAGTTATTGCAATAATTATTGTATGAAGTAGGAATTCCTGATCAAATTTTTAATATAAACCAGGTTATGGTCAGGAAAATTATCGCGGTTTAATAACATAGTATTTTCTTTTTTACCTTCCGTCACCTTTGTAACACAAGGAAGGGGGTCTCCTAAGAGGATGACGCTGAACAGGATTATGCTACTAATACTGATGACTGCAACGATGACACACTGACTGACTGGTGAGAAAGAACTCATGAGAAGGAATTCGTGCGAAGGAAGAACACACATACACTTCCTACACTTTACACTGATGAACACTACGTTACGGACTTACGGACATTACGGTTTTTAATAACTAAACTTTATTTACATGATTATTATAACTTATTATTAACTATGGATTAAACTAAACATAACTAACACAACTAAGCAGATACTAAACTGTTACATTCCGTAACCCAGCGGGCGGGCGTCGCCCCAAAACTAAAAGACACTACATTCCGTCAACTAACGTCTTCCCGATGCGACGCACTCATCGCCTTGTCACACCTTTAGATAAGGAAGGTATTGTCTTTGGTCAAAAAATTCGGTGATAAGTTTTTGATGAATAAGCACGTTTTAGGGTCCCTAGAAGACGATTTTACTATTTTTACGACGATGTCTGTATGTATGTGTGTGTGTGTGTGTGTGTGTGTGTGTGTGTGTGTGTGTGTGTGTGTGTCTGTGTGTGTGTGTGTCTGTGTGTGTGTGTGTGTCTGTGTGTGTGTGTGGGTGTCTGTGTGTGTGTCTGTCTGTCTGTGTGTGTGTGTGTGTGTGTGTGTGTGTGTGTGTGTGTGTGTGTGTGTGTGTGTGTGTGAGTGAGTGTTTGTGTATGTGTGTGTGTGTGTGTGTGTGTGTTTGTGTGTGTGTGTGTGTGTTTGTGTGTGTGTGAGTGTATGTATGTGTGAATGTGTGTGTGTGTGTGTGTGTGTGTGTGTGTGTGTGTGTGTGTGTGTGTGCGTATGTGTGTGTGTAACAAAATTTTCGTCTTCGATAACTCTAATACTACAATTCCAAAAATTATAATTCTTTCGTATTCCTCTTCGTTACATCCATATGAAAAGCTGATAAGATTTTGGTTATAATTCGTCAACTGGAAGTACCCTCATTTGAAGATTTTAACAGTTTTTCTTGAAAAAACGATGTTAAATAGCATTTTTACACACTTAATGTTATTATAAATATTAAAGAACATTGTATTCTCTATACGATTTGAGTGTATTTTATACTTCATATTAAATGGATATAGAGTTATAAAATTATAAAGAAATTAAATTTCATAAATTAGCTAGCTATGCTAGAAACAGCTACTATATTAAGAAAATTCTAATTGAAAGATGTCAGTGTCAAGTGCAATTGACATATTCGTAGTATATTTGTGTTATAATTTTATTCGATATATAGGACCTTTTTGCTCGAAACTTTCTGTAGGGAACTTGTATAAAATACATACAACTGTCAAAAGATAATGTACATACAAGAAATTTAGAATCTTTCCAAGGAACTTTCTGTATGGATTTCATAGAAAATACATAGGCATTTACTAAAATTCTACCGGTAGATACCGCATCTACCGACTGTGTTCGAAAACACGATTGGTAAAAAGTTACCGTGTTCGAAAATTGTACAATATCTACCAGATCCGTGTACCATATTCATGAAGAATCTAATCTCAAAAAAGGTAGTGATGCAAAGCGAAACGCACGCGTTAAAAGTGGAAATGTGGTCAAAGTAGGGCTCTGCTCAGTTTGTTAACTACGTCAAATTTCTAATCTGTTTAATATTTTCAAATTTTTTCATAGGTTATGGATCTACCCTGTTTACCAATTGCGTTCTTAAAATATGGATTCCGGTAGCTATAACCTGATAAACAGCTGTTTACCGATATATACCGGTAACAGTTCACCGGTAGAATTTTCGTAAATGCCTCATGTAAATGACAGAAGGTAATGTGCTAGCCACATCAAATTTTTTTATTTAATTTAAAACCTTGCAAGATGTAATAACACAGTTATTTTATATAAATAACACGTAAAACATCAAATGGGCCTGAGAGGTCGAACTATGGTGGCAAACGTATGCAAGCATTATTACCGTTAGGAGAACGAATTCATTTTATACCGTCAGAGAAAACTATTAATTTAGTTACATTATTAAGCTATGTAAACACAAATTTCTGCGGTCCTTGGTAATTTTGCTCCAACGAATAAAACGACAAGTTTATCTTGTTGGATGACTAGTTAAAACGTATTCAAATTCTAACAAGTAAATCAATACATTTAAAATGATCTATTAAAAGTTTCGCAATATTGAAAGTTTGTCGAAATTAAAGTCAAACTTCATCGCTGGGGAATCTGCTCTATGCAAAACAAATTAATTAGCTTCGTTTAACCTTACTAATGAATATTTAACATGTTCTAAATTTATTTACGGGTTAAGAATATTTACATAGTAGCCTTTGAGTAGAATTTTTTACTCTATTTTATTGTTGTGATGTTATCTGTGTTAGCTGTCAGTCATACGTCGGCTGTAGTGTAAACTAACAGACAACAGATTTTACAGGAAAGTACGTACTCGACGTAGCAACTTCCTTTATTTATATTTGAATTTACGGTGGTACTATCATAGAAGCATTTACGACAGATTGAAATAAAATTTATTTATCATGAGTTTTTAAGTATGCAAAATTCTAAAAAGGTTTACCACCTGTGATCTCAAATGATTAATGCTAAAATAGAGCGAAATTACATTAAAGTTATAAAAATGGTATCCCACGAGGCAGTTTTTCTTTTTATAATTCATTTATGTTTACAAAATATAAAATAATAATTATAATAATAGATAATAATAATAATAATAATAATAATAATAAAAACATAAACCGAAAGGGATTTGAACTCTTAAATAATAAATTATGAATAATAATTGTCAAATAGCATTATACTTTTTTAAATAATTCAATAATAAGTCATTACATTAGAAGTTTTTGAATCTTTAAATAAGATTTAAAAATTCTTTCAAAAAAATAGCAATACAACTACGTACATATCCTATTATGTTGCTTACAAGTTTTAGTTTACATTACATACATTGATGTAAAAATACGGCACAGATGTTACAGTTCGTAGATTAGAAATTGAATCTCGCGAAGAGGTGAGGCAATTGCAAAAAATATAAACTTATATATACACATATATTTATGTTTTTCACTATTTCTCAAAATAATACGAAATCAGTAAAAATGTAAAAGAAAAGAAATTTATCATGCTAAAATTCATGGATGGATACCCAAGTATATATAATTTGAAATAATCTAGAAAAGTCTATCACCTTGTGATTTTTTTATAATCGAAATATATTTTTTTTTACAGTCTATATACAAAGTAGCCATTTGCGCTCTCTTTTATCAACGCAAAATGTCAATTTGCCGTTCATGCGCGACAAAGTAGTCCAAATTTCTAACTATATAATGTTGAGAAATGTCACTTGTCTACATTCTTAATGGAAACGTTTAGTCAGGAACTAATGGCACTGTAGTTACACATTTACCACCTTCACAAGTCAATCTAACATATAGCTGCTCTGTCGGTATATTACATAACCAAACAAAATGCCGCACTGCTGTGAAAATAAAATAGGGCATTCATTTACAAAAACGAAAGTAGATAGATAGAAGGAATAGCTCAAAAAATGAAAAATAACGATAAATTAAAATTAAATACAAACGTTATTTATTGAGTAGTACTGTAAGTACAAAGTGTACATTTTATTATTTTTTGTTATGGTGGAGAACCCCATTGAGGCGACTGTAAAAACAAATCTTGTGTGTGTTTCGAGCGCAATTGGACATTGTCGATTTCGAGAGAATGCCACGCTCCTGCGTTGCAACAACCTCTCAATCGACAATGTCCCATTTTGCGCTCTTAATACACAAATATTTAAATAGTTGCAATTTTAAAATTTGTACATTCTATGTTCCAAATAAATATTCATAATACATACATACATCAATTACCACTTAAGAGATCTAGTTACCGCGGTTTAATTAGTTGCATATGTTGATAGATGGCGTACTTTATGACGATACAAAAACAATGAGTTTCCAGTCTCTCTTTAGATAGTTGTCTTTGGTTCACCCTGTATAATAAACGACATATTTGCTTAAAAAAAAACTACATAACGACAGTTCACGTGACATTTTATAAATACGACTAAAAAAAGATCTGACTCCAACTATTTTTATAGCAATTCTCGTGGAAATTTGAGATTTTCAATGGAATTTTCACATTTATTGAATATTATATATTTGTTTTGAATATATTTAATGTTTAATTTTTAAGTGATATTTACAGCAACAATTTAATTATCTTAATACCCTAAACTATTAAAAATTTAGAATATCTATTGGTATCAATTCTTTTACTTAGCGAAACTTTTGTATTAGACAGTTACTACCACTTTAAATAATTCTTTTTATAAATTAGATATAATGTACGTATATATCCCATTCGCAAATTACAATATATGCGAGAATAGGCTATCTCCTCGGTCATCATTTAACCGATTACCCGTCTATAAAATAAAAGTTGCAATAAATCCTTTCCACCCTGCCCATAAATTACCCTTAGTCGGACAGTTCGATATATACGACTCCCAACTTATTCTTTCTCTGCAAATAGTTTCTTCAGGCAGTTGTCATCGGGTTGATAATTAAAATAAATGTCTGCTATTCATTACGATTGTAAGACAGGTGACATTTAGCTAACAACTCATTTGTATGGTGCGATAACCTTACAGCTCATTTGTATGGGTTAATAAGTAACAGATATTAATGACATACATATTATAAGCAGCCTGGTATATGGGAAAATTATTCCTGCAATTACTTATAATACACAAAGAAATATTTTTCTTTGTGAAAATTCATGGACTTCACATGTATTTCAACCCAGAACCCAGAACATTTCTTTGTCTATTAGACAACTGAAGTATGAAATCATCTTGAAGCGATTTTTCTCACCTGTCTTTTAAGGTGCATAAACAAATGAAAATAAGGTTTATGGTTTTTATTTAGGTTTACGTAAGTCATTCAGAAATGTAAGTTTAAATTACCTGAAAATTAGTTTTGATATGTACAGACATCTGTGTAAATTGTAACACGAGGGGGGTGCGGAGGATGAGAGAGGATGATGCTAATACTGATGATTCCAACGATGATACACTGACTGACTGGTAAGGATTTCGTGAGAAGGAACACACATACACTTACACTTTTCACTGATGAACACTTACATTATTTACGGACATGGACAAATACTTGTGATTTACTAACTAATTTTATTTACATGATTTATAACTTATTATTAATTATAGATAAAACTAAACATACTCAACTAAGCCATTACTAATATGTTACATTCCGTAACCCAGCGGGCGAGCGTCGCCCCAAAACTAAAAGACACTACATGTCCAAAAACAAGACACGTCTGCCCGACGCGTCAAACTAATTTCGATTCCTACATCTTTACCCCATGACTATCTAAACTGGACTATCTTTAAAAACAAAATGCTATCTTCAGGACAGGATTATCTTAGGGGTACGGGGTGCATAGGCTAGGGCATTCAAAGTCACGCACGTATACATAATAATTTCTAGACTAAGATCAACAAATAAATGTCGTGACTATCATAATAAGAAAATAATTTCTAAACTGAATTTTGACATTTATAACTTAAACAGATAAACAGAGTTAAAATATGATTATCGAAACTATAATTTAGAAGAGTTTATAAAAAGTTATTTATCTGTTATTGAGCTTACCCTCGCCTTGTCACAAAATGCTTCAAAAACAAGATTAAAATATCGATAGAGCAGTACTCAACAAGATACCTGTGCGCCGTGAAACTGTCATTCGCTGGGTATTATTGGTTATATTTCAGCAATTAAGTTATGACAGTCTCCATGTTCTCGCAATTGTTTAAAAAGCCGAGTCCACCAAGTGGATACTAAATAAAGATGGGTGTATATATCTATATCTTTTCGGACTCGTTCTCATTGGTGATGTTTGTGATGTGAAACTAAATCATAAACCTCAAGTTTGGACCTTGCAATGTTTAGCTTTATGATTTGGATTTAGAGACCCTAAATTCCGAAGTGTGCATGGAGTCATTACATAATATGCGACCAAAGTTTTTAAATCTAAAGTATAAACCATAAATCTAAACCAAATTTTCATTTGTGAATGCACCTTTAATGTTACCCGTGGATCATCTGGTCTTTTCCATTCTCTTATCGGTCTATCGATGTTATGTTGCGGGGTTCTTTACCACATGCTGTATAACTATTTTTCGATTTCAAAAGAAAGTATTGCGAATTATTGCTGAAGTACGAATTAAGAAACATTGTAAAACTATTTTCATTGGCTTAAAAATATTGCAACTTCCATGTTCTTTTATATTCGCATCAGTGTTAGAAATACATAACAACAATAGTTATTTGTGTACTAAGGGTGCAAAATGCTACATTGTCGTACGAGCTTCATGCTTGAAGCTCGAATCGCAGCTGAGAGTTCAATGATGCGAGAGCGGCAATGTCATTTTACACTCGTGGTGCACACAATATTTTGTGTCCAGCTTGCCTAAAAAGTGACATTTGGAATGCCTGTTTTGCGAGTGGTTCATTTTGTAACACTGCGAACAGGCCGTGCGCCAAAGTAAAAGAGCCGTGCGCAAAATCGCACGGTTCTTTTACTTTGATGCACGGTCTCTCGAACTGTTAAGAAATGAACAACTTTGCACACGCAAAACAGACACAAAAAAGATCACTTTCTGGGCAAGCGGACACAAACATAATTTTCGAACGTCATCAAAAATCCATTATTATAATATCAGGAATGCTAACTTAATTCGCCCAAATCGATTTAGATTAAAAAAGTCTGAAAACAATTCAATTCAAGTGAAATTATACAACCATCTACCAAGTGAGATAAAAAAAAAACTTTCTCTATTTATAAAAGAAATATATAAAAAAAAAAACTTCTTCCAAGGACACTGTTTTTATTCAGTAGATGATTATTTATATTATATCTACATTAATGAAGACTGGACATAAAATTATAAAAATGTTTTACTTAAATGATACCTACCATTTTATGTATTTTATTAAAAAATACTTAGTAAAACTATATTATTCCATTCTCCATTATTTTAATTGTATACTATTGCAATCAAATAAATTTACCTTATTAAAAATATCTCGTGGCCGCGTGCCTGAGTGTCTGGTCGCGAATCTGGGGAACCGGCTTCGATCCCGACCGACGCAAAATATTTCGAATTTTAGTTCATTACAAGAAGAAGAAGAATATTATAATTTTATGTAAAATATGTCTTTGGTTCATTTCAATGACAAATAATATGACATATTGATTTTAAGAACGACCGACGCCAAATATTTCGAATTTTAAATGGCACAAAATTGACCCCTGTGGTGCACTCTCCACGCCAGCAGTGAGTGCCCGTGAGGTGACGCCTGGTAAACGCCCGCACGGTACAAATATGTCATCATCATTACCGATATCTGCATACAAAGCAGTTTGGCACATCCAGCAATGGGTAATATGCCGTGATGATATATTTATTTATTTAATAAGCCGCCTCGGTGGTCGTGTGGTTTGAGGCAGCGACCAGCGCTCGAAGCGACCGTCACCGCTCGACTCTGAGGTTGTGGGTTCGATTCCCACCAGGGGCTTGGGTGTTTGTGTTTGTCCTTTCATCATCTCATTTCCATCAACACTCCGCGAAAAAATGAAATGTTGTAAAAATAATGTAAAAAATTGACTCATCATCATCACCAAATTGTAATAACTATACAGTTGATATACAATAAAGATTATTATTATTATTATTAATAATCAGAATTCATTTGACATTGACATTTGAAGTTGTGAACTGCGTTACAACATGTGACTTTTTTGGGGTTACCTGAAATCACGCGTTTACTTTAATACGCCGCGCACGTTGCAACAACTGAAGGAAAAAATTCAACTGAAATCAAATTCCGCGGCAGATGTTGACTGATTCAGTTCGCAGCTTCAGAGGGAACGCCTGGAATCATGCATTGCAGAAAACGGGGGATAAATATTTCTTAAAAAACAAGTACTTTTTGTACAACATTTAATTGAAAGAGAAATATTCGTTTTCCGGGAATGGACTGTGTCATATTTTGAGTCAGAGCTACTGTCTTAAACAAGGTTACCCGACGTGTCAACCACGCTAGAGGCCGAGTTTAAGCAACAAGAGGGGGAGACTCAGTTTACATGGTTACCCGACGTGTAAACTGAATCTCCCCCTCTTGTTGCTTAAACTCGGCCTCTAGCGTGGTTGACACGTCGGGTAACCTTGTTTAAGACAGTACTACCCCCCTTGCTCCTGAAGATGCCCCATACGACTGCGGGCGAAATGTTGAGCTCTGACTCAAAATATGACCAGACCATTCCCGGAAAACGAATATTTCTCATGACTCAGACTGTGGAAGCCTACGCAATTATTTCAATTAATTGAAAACCATGCGTTTCCTCTGCCGGACCCTCTATTATCAATAACAAATATTTTATTTTGTTTTGAAGGTAAACAATCAATTCTAACTTCTTTCTTGGCGTCAGTATCAAGGAATAAAATAAGATTTCTATGCAAAATATGAAAGTAGTGTATTCTTAGTAAAAAATGCTTGGGGCATTTGTAAGACGGGCTCCTATCGAACGTTTGTACGTGACGGGAACGGAGATTTGCTGCAGATCTTGCGAGAAAAACAATCCAACATTTATCGTAATTTATTCGAGCGAATGATTCATTTCAGAATTCTTGAATACGTGACAAGAATCAACAAGAAAATATATTTCACCTCATAAACGCTACAAAAAATAGAAACGAATCTTGGGATTCATACTAGAAAAGAAAACTATGTATTTAACTTAATATATTCCCTGTAATTTTTTTCTGTAAAATGTGATGGGGATTCAAAGTACTAGAACATATTTCTTCGAAGACTTTAACATAATATGTCTCTTTGGTGTATTTTTGTTTATAAAAGTAAGCTGCGACCAGGGCCGACCCTAACCTATCAGCCGCCTTTGTTCTTATATAAAAATGCCCCCCCCCCATTTTATTTCTTCCGGTATTTAAACCATTCAAATTGCAGAGAATAGGGAATAGTTTTGACCTCTCTGATTCGCTAATATTGGGGGCAAGAGACAAGTTTACTTAAAACTGGCGCTGATGCGAGCACCATCTGCTGAATGCTGCTTAAATGGAACAGAGCATAGTGCTAATCAATAGCCCACAATGAATTAGAAATAAAATCATTTACCTAATACTATGTAAAAAAACAAGTTTAGTGAATTAGGCGTAGAATTCAATGATTTACAAGTTTTATTTCAAACTAAAATTAATTAGGAACTTTTACGCAAAGGAAAACTGATTTCCAATGTCAATCGCCTATGGCCCGCTTTTTGATTAACATCTTGTACACCTATGTATATTTGTATCAAGAGTGGTGTAATTTAATGAAAGTACGTTCCTCTGATTATATTTCTTAGTGTTTTTTGTAAAGGTTTTTGATTACAACAAAGAAAAGCTTGATTAAAACAAAGAAAATATGATTACAATAATGAAAAATTTAAATAATAATTACGTAAAAAATTGTTTGTAATATTACTGTCACGGTATAATGTAAAATTTTTTTTTGCTTTTAAATTTTTTCTTGGAGCTTTGTAAATCAAGGCAACCCAGAAAATTTTCTCATAGGGGTGCAAGGTTTCTAGTTACGCCACTGATTGGCATCATAAGTATACTCAGTCTTTTAAGAAAATAAACTATACCTACTAGGATACATATTTTTACTAGTCAGCCAAACCAAGTATTTAAAATAATACTGCTTTATTAATATGTTTATTTCATAAATTGTTGATATATTTGAAATTCTTAAATATTTTTTTTTTCTAAAAAAGTTAGGATGGCTTTGCCGCCCGACTGATGACCGAAGCATCACATCGCCTGACGATCGTACAAAACACGGTCTTATAAACCTTCGATGTTTGCTTAACCTCTTTTACTCTTACTGTTTGTTGTAGCAGATTTTTCATTTTTAATTCTTCAAACAATTTTTTGCAAATGCAGGCCATTTCTACGACATTTTCCTTGACATGTCTTAACATGTCTGTTTCTAGTGTATAAATTTCTTTCCGAATGTTGTTCTTAAACTGCTGAATAGTCCTGGAATTATTAACATATACCTACAGGTAGTCAAAAAAAAGAAGTCTAGCGATGTTAAATCGGGCGAACGTAGATGCCAATTAACATCTGAATTTCGTGAAATTATTGGCTCTTTGAAAATCTGCTTTAGCAGTTGTATTGTGGCTCTAGCCGTATGAGCAATGTACAATTACTCCATCTTGCTGCCACTATGATCCAGGCATGTCCTCCAATACAGAACGCACAAAATTTTCCAGCATTCCTCGATATTATTAGCAATTGTTTTGTCAATTTTTCCCTCAAACCAGTAAGACCATAGGCGTAACTAGGGGGGAACCAGGGGGGGCCCGGCCCACCCCAGAATGGTCATGGCCCACTCTAGAGTAAAATACATATTTGTGTAATTATTTTATATTTTAATTATTGATATAATTTTGTGAATGGTGTGGTGTTAATTGATTAATCGACATGCATGAGTAGTACATAATGTAGTAAGTTTTCGATGTGAAAAATTCTGACCAGGCTATAATTATTCGACAAATTATGTTATTTTTTTTACATCCTAACCACATTATTTTAAAATTCAATGTATTTAATCACTAGCTGAAGTATCCGGCGATGCCCTGGAGTTTTCACGTGGATAATTTCAAAACAATCCACATTATAGGTATACTTAATATTCCGGAGAATTGAAAAAGTTTCTAATATGTTCCAAAATCGTCTAAAATGTTCATAAAAGTTTCAGAAGGTTTATCATAAAGTTCCAGAGCGTTCTAGAATGTTTCAGAAAGTTCAGAATTTCGAGGGAGTTCTCGGATTTTCCATAAAGTTCCAGAACGTTTTAGAATTTCCTTTTCCACAAAGTTCTTCAACGTTCTAGAATGTTTCTAAAAGTTCCAGAAAGTTGTGTTTGTGCCGCTATTTAAAACTAAACTAAGCTCATCCGCCCTGTGTATACTTATTTAAAATTGCCAAAAATTTGTAGAATATTCTAGAAATTTCCGGAATATTCTAGAATTTAAATCAATATTCAACAATTTTTTGGAATACTCTAGGGCAGTGATTTTCAAGACACATTTTTTAATACGTACATACGACAAAATGAGATTTCCTATCTACTTTGCATTTCGAACTCAAAGGGCCTGCCCCCCCCCCTAGAAAAATTCTCCAGTTACGCCTATGAGTAAGACCCGATTATGTTTTCAGATGTTATACGGCACCAAACCGTGATCTTTAGAAGGTGCGATCCATATTAATGTTACGACTCTCGGATTCATTATGTCTCAGAACTTAGTTTTTAGACTATTCACAGGGCTATTGTGAGTCTTATGGCCGTAAGCTTGATGTCTGGTCGCTAATCTGGGGAACCGGGTTCGGTATACTTATAGTTGTTAAATAGATTATAAAGTCACAATGGAATAAATAATATAGCTTCTTACATATTGCTATTGTAAACTAGATTTGCGTTTAGACAAATCAGAAAACTGGAATCGTAAGCCCTATCTTACTCTAAGTCTATTCTTATCTGAAATACAGTATAGCTAAAAAAGGTAGAAACTGTGTTCCTTGATTTTTAAGTTGTACGCGATTTTAAGCCCTGGTACTATGATGTATATATAATGTTTCAAGAAGGTTTCCTAGTTGGTGGTATTTCGCATCAGGGAAGCGTTTGTGTTCTCTTAGTTTTAGTGTAAGGAGTTTCGGTTGATATATAGTATCTTAGCTGGTACTAAATACCGTTGTATAGTTTGCTGCACATGCAATTTGCAGGCTGTTTGCGTGACACTAGCTCCACTCCTGTGAGCAAAACCCTATTCTGCGCCGCGCAGATCTAATTTACGACGTTATCTGCTACGTCGCCCTAGAATTATTGGCCAGTGCCAGTGCTCGACCTTTGAATAATTATTTCTGTTTTTATTACGCCGGCTATTCAACTAGTCTACGTTCACGTCGGATAGAAAACCTCGTAAAAAATGCGCTTTATTTTTTGTCGTAAATTTCGGTTTAATGCTACTGTTCAGCGTCTGCTTTTGCTTCGGTTGTAAAATATTTTTCGTCTGATGTGATATTTTTTGCTTTCGACTTCCTTTCATTTTTTTGCAAAGATATATTACTTTTTAACATGATTTGGTACGGAAATTATATTCTTAATATTATACACTGAACCGAAAGAATCCAAGAAATAAATATTAACATCATCTGCTTTCTCTGTCAGTAATGAGTGCCCGTGATGTGACCAAAATGGAAATAAAAAATTATTTTAAAAAATTTTACAGAAGGTGTAGAGTCCCAACTATTTTTCAACATAGTCCCCGTTATTTTTGTTGTCCTTTTGTAGGCGGGGCACGAGATTTTTGATGCTAGTGACGAACAAGGTTGTCGTCTGCTCCCTTATTCAACGTTCTACGTACCTACTACCTTAACTTTGTCTTTAATTTTTTTCCTGTCAGATTCTTATATGTATAAATGAAGTAAGAGATGAAAATCAGACGGTACAAGATTGGGGCTGTGTGGTGGATGAGACACAATATCCCATCCAAAATCGCCCAGTAAAGCTTTGGTAATTCGCACTGTTTACGGGGATCGTCTACGCTTTTCCAAATGAACGCTAAGAGACTTTGTCATTTTTATTAATTATGCAAAAGCTTTAAGGATTTTGTTATTTTTAACATATTAGTTAAGAAAACTTGATATTATGTCTGTAACTTTTTATTTTTTTAATATCAATGTTCTTATATCTGTGGTAAAGCTTAAAAATTGGTGATTTTTGGTTAATTTTTAAGTAAATTTTCCGAATAAAGAATAAATATATAAAATTTTGAAAAGTTATGTACCTAATTTCATGTTTTATATTACAAATGAATGACAAATACAGTGATTATTAGTAAAAAAACTGAGGCATATTTTGTGTGTTTTCAATGCTAAATATAAATAAAAATCTGGTGTGGCCAACACAATATCTCCCGCCATTTACAGTCTGAGTCTCAAAAAAAGATGAAGCTAATCTTTATTTTTGAATTAACGAATTTACTCTAATTTTGGCAGTTTATTTCTTAAAATATAGTCTAATCTAATTCAAGTAACTACCTTTTTTGATAATAAAATGAAGATTAAATTTAAAATTTCGGGATAGAATAGAATTCACTAATCCAAAAATTAAAATTAGCTTAAACATTTTTGCGAATCGTCAATTTTCATTAATTTAAATACATATCTACATATTTACTTATGCTGAAAACTGTACCGATTTCCTTTCCTATTGTTCTATTTACTTTTTTCGTTTTAAAACATTACTGTTATTAATTTGAAACGATAGTTCGTAGACAGTGACATTTATCTGTTAGTTACATACATTTGAATGACTGCGTTTTGTTTGTTTAAAACGTAGGCTCCGGGATTTAAATTACAGATAATATTATAAATTTATCTATAAAATATGTAGAAAAAGTATTAATGCAAACCTGTAGAATATTTAATAATCTTTAATTTTTATAATAACATTAATCTCGAAAAAAGAACATAGGTATTTTTGAAAGAAAACCTATTTTGAGCTTCAAGTAAAATGCCATTTCCGGCTATCTGATTTACACAAAAATCTAATAATAGAAAAAAGGTCGTCTTGAAAATGTTAAAATTGGATTCTAGGGACCTTAAAACGTGCTCACTTACGAAAATCTCGATATGCGATTTTTAGCATGATCCCTATACCTCCCTTACCAAGGGTAGCGGGAGGTAAAAAGTTATAGGCATAATATCAAGTTTTTTTTAATAACATGATATAAATAAGTTACAACTTTCCGAAACAAAATTTCCCTAGGCCACCATTGACTTTGTATCTTTAATTTTAGGACGGCGCTCGTAACTCGTAACTATAATCATTATCAGATTGGCACACCCAGCATTGGGTAATTGGGGTGATGATATATTTATTTATTTGTATCAGTTTTATATACGTATTGTATTGAGCAATAGAGTTCATTTGAAAAACATTCTCCACATATAAAGAATTCTTCATCCTTGAGAATGATCTCAAAACAAAAATAAACTGCTCGTCTTGGAATGTTTCAGCAATGCCCAGCATCTTAAACATTCAATACCACCTGGTCAGTAACATTTACTTACAATGAAATTCTTAGTGGATTCCAGACCCTGCGCTGTGCTCATAAGAGATTATTAAATTTTTGGGGATAAAAGGAAAGAAAAGACTGTTTGAAATATAGGAACGGTTTCCGAACGTTTCCAATGGCTCACCTTAGGTTAATGGCGGCCATTTGTTTATTACATTGCGTGGAAGGTCCGACATAACTAATGCCTTTTCATAACGTTTTTATGCGCTGTTAGCTTCTGAAAAATTTTATGGACTAGCGAAGGGACCGACGCATCAGGAATATATGACTGGTTTTTGATGATTCTATTTCGAAAAAAACATTCCGTGACATCAAATAAATAAACTAAATATGTCTACATCAGTATTACAGTCATAAACTAAATTGTTAAGTATACTACAAAGCTATTGTAATGGAGATTTTAATTCATAATGGGATACTCCACTATTTTATTTTAAATAGTTTTTATGAAACTTCATCTAAACTGAGAGCGATTTGTAATTTTAGAAAGTCTTTATTGTTATTCGTTAAGACGTAACAACTTTTTTAAAAATATTTTGTGACGTAGATAAAAAGATTATATGTTCCTACGCAGTGGACTTCGCTAATAATTGGAGTCACAAATTGAGCTTTTTGAACACTATAAATACATGTGCTAAAATAATTTTTGTGGACATTCTATGCCTTTCAACATATCTTTCACTTTCATACCAACAAAACAAGTGTTATTTGGGTTACTTCCGTTGTTTTTCTGTTATTTTCTGCATTTATCTACTTGAATCTATCGGCCTTCTCTAAGCAAAATTGTTAAAATTAACAACCATTTTCAGTTGTTAATTTCAATGTAAGCTGCTAAGTTCAAAATCTCAATTCACTACGAGGTGCTACCCAAAAGTTACCGAACTTATTTTTTTAAAAAAGCTGTATTTATTAAAACTTGAAACCAACAAATTATTTCCTTCAAAATAATCCCCACCTACAGTTATACACTTGTCCCATCTTTTTTTCACTGTTCAAAACACTTTTTGTAGTCATTTTTTTCAATAGCATTTAGGACCTCCTGCGATATAGTTTGAATCTCCTCAACAGCCTCAAATCTCTGGCCTTTTAGCTTGGTTTTCATTTTTGGGAAGACGAAAAAGGCGCAAGGAGCAAGGTCTGGTGAGTAAGGGGGATGGGGAAGAACATTTCTTTGCATGGTTGTCAAAAATGTGCGGGTCGGTGCACTGTCGTGGTGGAAATGCGAATTTTTGCTTGCCCAAAGTTCAGGACGTTTTCGCCTCACATTTTCCCTTAAACGCCTCAAAACGTCCACGTATAAGTTACCCGTTACTGTGGTACCCCTTGGCACAAATTCACGGTGCACAACCCCCTTGCAATCGAAAAAAACAATCAACATCCTTTTGAGGAGATTCAAACTATATTGCAGGAGGTCCTAAATGCTATTGAAAAAAATGACTACAAAAAGTGTTTTGAACAGTGGAAAAAAGGTGGGACAAGTGTATAACTGTAGGTGGGGATTATTTTGAAGGAGGTAATTTGTTGGTTTCAAGTTTTAAAAATAAGTTCGGTAACTTTTGGGTAGCACCTCGTATTACATCAAGTTGCTAAAATTAAACAACTAGCCGTTACGTCGAGTTGTTAATCTAGGAACTGCATTTCTCTTGTTGTTAGTATTGAACAATGGTTTTTCTTGAAAATTTTTTGTTAGGAAATAAAATTTTACTGGAAATAGAGGGACTACAGCAAAGGTAAACTATTTATAAACTAATGTATACCTACATGCCCAATAATTATATACATTTTTAAACAAGATTTTAGATTTATGCAAAGAAATTTGCGAGATGTTCGTAATCCATTTCCGATACTACTTACAGTGATATTCAAACTGAGCAAGTGTCGTTAAATTCGTGAATTAGATGGTCTCATGCTTCAAGCATACTGAGTCAGTAAATGCCAGACGGTCTCATGTTACAAGATGAAGGGTTTACATTTATTCCAAACTCAAAATTTTTAATTCTTAGTATAGAACAAATTTTCAGATTCTCTCCCGAAAATATATAAATTCAATTTTTTGAAATTTGTTTTCATTTATCTTACATATTCAAATTTAAACCGCCATTTCAGTAATGTCAAATTTTTATTATTTTTACTGCTAAAACTTTTAAACGATGGTCATGCGTCATTTCTGATGATAAGATTCTTGAAATTTCGAAATCGATCGCATACTAAACTGGAGAACTTCATCAGATTCTTCCAACACTTAATTTCTACACCTACACTGTAAAGTTTTGGGGTAGAAATAGGGAAGATGAATTTCCAATTGAGTTGTTGAATCTTCCTTAAAGTTGATTTAGGGTAGGAAGGTCGAAACATGGTAAGAAAAAGGTAGGAAATTTTGGTAGGGCAGATTCAATTCGCTTACAGGCATCTGTGTTCCACTGTAGGTATATTAGGTAGGTGCTACTACCTTTGTAACATGTTTAGACCTTTAGGGTTGATTCGAGCTGAATATTCTACTTTTAATTTGAAGTACAGTTCCTATCATAAAAAATATGGACTTGTCATTAATTAGAACGTAACAATGTCATACATGTGAAATTACAAAGGAATAATAGGAAAACGACGGCAGAAATAATATAAAATATTCAGTTTTACTGAAATTTGCAAACTTATTGAACTTACATTGTTAATACAAATTAAATTTGTTTATTAATGTTATTATATTTTTTATAATTCCGTGCATACATACATCGTTTTCTACGTTACTTACTTGAAAGTAATTTGTAACAAAGTATTTAATATGCATAGCATATTACAAGATAGATAAATAAATGTGTGAAATGCAAAACATAACAGATTACAATTGATTTATAGCATTATTTACCCGTGTTCATAAAATTATAAGAAAAACTAAAATATTCAATGAAACATAACTGACGATGTGTAGACTTATATAGTTGTTATATAAACAAATGCAAGACAATATTAGTTATTTGTAAGATTTCGGAAATGAAAAGTGATCGAATAAGCTTTCGCATTTCTTAGAAATTGTTTGTTAGTCCAGCTAGCAACTGAAGGCCCTCCGGGTTTTTCCGAAGGCCAGCATAACGGTACCGCATTTCTAGGGATTAGAAGGAGAACACAGAGGGGTGGGTGAGAAATTTATGTGTCATTCTGTCATTTGTTATTCTCTTGTCGACAGTCGCAATGAGCATACTTGAACTCAGGTAAAATACATTATGTTGTATTTTTAATTATAAAAACTAATATCCTTCTATTTTTTAGCTCCTTCTTGGCTTAGTGCGGTACGAAATAACATACATGTAGATTTGTTAAAAAATGAAGAAGATTGTAAAGAAACGCGCATCTTGACAGCCATGTTCGACGTATAAAAATTAGAACTTTAAAGGTAATTTTCTTTATTTTGTTCATTTTCTTTTTAGTTACATACTTTTAAAGATAATATAATTATACCTAAACCAAATGTTAATTTTATTTTTGTTGAATTATCATTTAATATGATTATTTTCCTGTTAATAAAATAATATTTAATTACAAGAAAATAAACATTGAAAAACTAGCAAATATTTTGAATGAAACGTTCTTTTGTTCGAAAATATTTATTAGACTCAACAATATTAATTTAGTTTTATTTGCTACAAGAGGATCCAAAGAAAGTGAAGATATTCTTCGAGGACCTGCAAGAATTGGAGCAATAGCCAGTGAACGTGACCTTTTTTTGAGTACATAATTCATTTACAAATAAAATAAATATATCATCAAGGTATATTACCCATTGCTGGATGTGCTAATCTGCTTTGTTCACAGATATCGTTAATGATATTGAACAATTCGTATCGTGTAGGCATTTACCAGGAGTCACCTCAAAGATAAAACATTATGTAACTTACAATATACTTTATCTTCTTTATTTATGTATATTTTGTTTAAGCAAATAAATCTTTTATTATATATAATGTATTATTTTTCCTGAATCCCAATAATAAATAATATACTTTTCAAGGAATTTGCAATGACCTCATGTAGGGGTTCATATAAATTACTATAAAGTATTTTTAACAACCTTACAGGCATTTACTGGTAACTTGGGATACGGAAATTTCAAATCACTTTAAAGTATTTCTATAAACCACTGCGGGCATTTGCATCCCATTATATGTAGGGTCGTATCGTGTCTACCTGGGAGTAAGGTAGGTTTTACTACCCTAAACAGAGATTGGTGCATCGACCTTTTAAAAAGGAAGGATTGTTCTACCTTGGGGTTGCATATAGTTTCAACCCATAAAGGTAGTTGCAGCTACGTTAAAACTTTACAGTGTAGCTATGGATCTTATAAGGAGATTACAGGGCAAAATTTAAATTTTTCAAGTCAATCGACCATTTCCAACTAGCAGTTATCAGAACTGAAATGCAAAACTAGCTTTGTTATTTAATTACTCCAGAATTATCATGAAATCTACCATTAGAGAATATTGTTCCGCGCAACATCTTGCACCCCAAATTTTCTTATCGCTCAATATTAAAAACTCAAACGTCAAACTAATCAAAATCTGTCACTTTAGATTGTGAATACAGTAGAAATATGTACAAATATTGAGAATCGACATGTCTTTTAACTCACTTGGTAATAACTTCACTACTATATTTAACAACGATTGTTCAGAACGACCGTTTTTATCATTGTCGTTAATTATATATTTACTGAATACCAATTGAATAAAAGTTGTTACAAGAGTTGCTAAAAATCGTTGTTAACTCTCAGTTCTTACCTAACGACTATCATAACAACTATCTTAGTGAATTAGTCCGATAGTCAACAAACATTGAGGTCTACATGGACGTAGGCAATATACAAATTTTGATAACGTAAACTACATCATTGTCTACGCATAGACAACGATGTAGGTAATTTACGTGGCATAGATTACAGGCACATCCTTAATTCACATAAATTAAGACTCAAAGTCGGAAGATCCCAATTGAATTTTGTTTACATACCTACTCATTGATTAATATGTAGATGTGGGTATACTGGTAAATATCATTATCTTGTGTTTATCCATTGCAAAATGTTGATGCAGCATTGTTAATAAAGTAAAGATAAATGACTTTGTAATTATAATTCAACAAGAACAACTTCTTTTAGATAGCTAGAAGATTGTCCGTGTAACTAAAAAGTATGTTTACAAAGAGATAAAAGAGATAGATTAGTGTGTAAATTAAGTGCCGTACTCATTAGTTTGTCTATTATCTAGAATCTAGATGCTAGTAGAATGATTGATGTAGTTGGCTTTTCTAGTAGAAACAATAATGAGAAAATTGTTTTATTTAATTACAACTTTTTGTCTCAGAGGAAGACCGGATATTTATGCTGTGAAAGAAAATATTTTAAGTTTTATTCATTGCTTTTAAACAATGACACTTAAATATAATAGTTCGGCCGATTTCCATTTTCAACAAGCAAATGGTGAAAAACTCCCACAAATTTCTTTCGACTAGTGTAAAATATAGATTTTAAACTTACATAAACTGAATATGTTATTCAAATATTGCGCCATTTAATATTCTATTATTACTAATAGCAGATTTATTATTTAATGCTATTAGAAATTGTTGAATATTATGAATCACTCATGCTTTGAAAATATAAAAATAGTATAAATTGTATTGTAATCTAAGTAACATTTGTAACATTTAAAATATTCGAATATTTATTGTATGTCATATAAATAAAAGGATTTATTTCGTGTTCTACTGAATGTATGATCCCATACGATTCTAATAGAAATTGGCGTCGGTCGAGATTGAACCCGGTTCTTTAGATTCACCACCTTTAAGTAAGGAAGGTATTGTCTTTGGTCAAAAAAATCGGTAGTGAGTTTTTGATGAATAAGCACGTTTTAGGGTCCCTAGAATACGATTTTACTATTTTTACGATGATGTCTGTATGTATGTATGTATGTGTGTGTGTGTGTGTGTGTGTGTGACGATTTTTCAGATCCGATAACTCCAATACTACAATTCGAAAAATTAAATTCTTTCGTATTCCTTTTCTTTACATCCATGTGAAGAGTTGATTAGATTTTGGTTATAATTGGTCAACCGGAAATACCCTTATTTTAAGATTTTAACAGTTTTTCTTGAAAAAACACTCTTAAATATCATTTTTCCACATTTAATGTTATTATAAATATTATAGAATATTTTATTCTCTATACAATTTGATTACATTTTATAATCCATATTCAATTGATATAGAGTTAAAAAATTATAAAAAAATTAAATTTCATGAAGCAGACATCTATGCTATAACCATGGAAACAACTACTATATTACAAAAGCCGCTTTCTTTTTATCAAGAAGATCAACTCCGAGTAGCACATATCTACCCTAAATCGTTCTTTTTAAAAGAGGATAAATGATCAGTTTCAATGGGCTCTAATTTTTATAGAAAGCACTTAAAACTATCTATGTGGTTAGTTCTACATATCATCTTTTACTCCTACCTCTGGTGTTCCTCAAGGATCTAACTTAGGTCCATTGCTCTTTATTTTGTTTATCAATGATATAGTTAATGTGGTAAATAACTCTGAATTACTGTTGTATGCTGATGATTTAAAAATCTTTCGTAAAATAAATTCAGTTGAGGATTGTAAATTATTACAGAATGACATTGAAGGTATTCTAAAATGGCCTGAAAGTTCTAAATTATTTTTTAACTATAGCGCAAAATAATGTCTTACTTTGTAAAAAAATACGTTTATACCTACTCTTATTGTATGCAACTTACGTGTCTTGATCGAGTTTCTAAATTTAAAGACCTTGGCGTGTTATTTGATGACAAATTATCTTTTCAATTACACATTGACTGCATAACCTCTGCATCTCTCAAAATACTAGGATTCATAATTCGTTCAGCTAAATCCTTTAATAATATATTATCTGTGAAATGTTTTTATCAGTCATTGGTCATGTCAAAATTAAAATATTGTGCTTTAGTTTGGAACCCTATTTATGGCAAACAAATATCTAGACTTGAATCTGTACAAAAAAAGGTTTTTAAATACTATTATAAAAAATACAAACAGTACCCTAGTTATGATATGACTTATGATTCCTTGTTGTCTGAAAGTAATATTTTATCATTAGTTAATCGTAGAAGGCTTCAGACTTGTCTTTTTGTTTATAAAATAATCAATAATGTAACAAATGATCCATGTATTTTGCAGCAACTTCCATTTCATGTACCCCGTACACCGTTACGTTACCAAATTACTTTTAAGGTCAATAAAGCTAGGACGAATTATGAAACTAAGTCACCGATCAGGCAAATGTGTAACATTTTCAACTCAATTCCATCATACCTTGATGTATTTAATGATTCTCTCTTAGTGTTTAAACGTAATTTAATTTCCTACTATTTGACAGATTGATATATTTTGTTTATTACTACTTCTCTCTACACTTTAAGTATTGTTTTTGTGTTTTTTTGTATATTTTTGTATATATGTATTGGGAATGATATATTTATGTATAACATTCTTCTTGTAATTGGGGCATGTAAAGCAATTATTGTTAATTTTCTATATAGGATTTCATTCACATCCCACAATTTATGTCTATAAAATTATAACCACCATATTGAAGACTATGATAAAAGCATTAAAGTATGTAGAGAGCTTCCATCATCGTCCTATCTTCTCTATTCAATTCTAATTAGTATGTTGTAATCCTGGTGCATCTGTTGGCGAAGTTGAGACGTTTTGAGTGCAATCTGGCGCGAAGCGACGGCATACATTAACTATTGAAGCGTGTGGCCAAGTGAAGCCACACACTAACTTGCCTCCAGGGAACAAGGGATGTGTAGGTGCTCACAGGACATACGAGAATCTATGAGAGACGATCACCTACAATGCATCAATGAGAGACCATCGCTAGCACTAGATAGTTCACCCAGTGGAGTGGATAGTCAAGGGTTTAAATCCTACAACTAGACCCAGTAAGATAATAGGAAACGTCCGACTAATTATACGATGAAATTACGACAGCATTGAAGTGTTTCGACAGGCATTATAAATTGAGGTTCCTTGTATAAGTTGTATGTGTAATTAAGGACATTATTGCATTGTGGTCTTCGAAACTATAAGCAATCTATTCCAATAGTGCTCTTAGTAATCGAAAAAAATTTAAACCCGGTAATGGACTCGCGATTTGGTTATTAGAGCTAGGTAGTAGTACCGATACTTAGATTCGGGTAATGGAACCGCTGTTCCACTTGATTTTTTACCTAATTAACCGTGGTGCACTCTCCATAAAAAAAATCTGATGTGGCCAGCACATTACCTTCCGTCAGTTCTATGTATTTTGTACAAATTTCATACGGAAAGTTCCTTGCTAAATTAAATATTCTATTTCTTGTACATTACCTTCCCGCAGTTGCATGTATTTTATGCAAATTTCATACAGAAAATTATTATTTTGTAATGTTTTCTATATAGAGTGTAATGTATCTGCAGAAATAAAAGATTTATTATTATTATTATTTCTTGTACATTACCTTAAAGCAGTTGTATGTATTTTATACAAATTCCATACAGAAAGCAAAAGATCCTGTACCTATTTCCAGTAAAATTATAAGACAAACACACTATGTCAATTTCACTTGACACTGACATCTTTCAAACAAAATTTTCTTAATATAGTAGCTGTTTCCACAGCTATGGCTACTTTATGAAATTTAATTTCTTTATAATTTTTTAACTCTATATCCATTTAATATTAGGTATAAAATGCAATCAAATCGTATAGAAAATAAAATATTCTTTAATATTTATAATAACATTAAATGTGAAAAAATGATAGTTAACATAGTTTTTTCAAGAAAAACTGTTAAAATCTTCAAATGAGGGTACTTCCAGTTGTCCAATTCTAACCAAAATCTAATCAGCTCTTCGCATGGATGTAACGAAGAGAAATACGAAAGAATTATAATTTTTAGAATTGTAGTATGGAAGTTATCGTAGACGAAAATTTTGTTACACACACACACACACGGACACACATACATACATACATACATACACACACACACACACACACACACACACATACAGACATCATTGTAAAAATAGTAAAATCGTATTCTAGGGACCCTAAAACGTGCTTATTCATCAAAAACTCACCACCGAATTTTTTGACCAAAGACAATACCTTCCTTACCTAAAGGTGACGGAAGGTAATAAAATAAATAAATAATCCTATTAAATGTAAGTCTATTGGATTTGCTAGACAAAAACAACCAATGATTAATACTTATTCACTAAATGGAGTAAATCTTGAAATAGTCAAATCAATTAGAGACTTGGGGGTGATTTTTGATTCTTGGATGAATTTTGATGAGCATACGGACAAAACTATTAATAAATCAATTCAATTACTAGGTTTTATCAGAAGAACATGCCAAGATTTCCGTTCAGTTTCAACCATTAAAGTTTTATATTTACTTTTAGTTCGTCCTATCTTGTTATTTGCATCTATTATCTGGTCACCATATTATCAATTGCACATAAAAAAATTTGAGACAGTTCAACACAAATTTTTCAGAATAGCTGCAACAAGATTAAATCTTCCTGACCCCTTCATTGAACATAATTACATCTATATATCTTCTTTTCTAAACATACCAACTTTAAAATCATTGCGCGAATCAAATGATGTAAAATTCATTTTTAAACTTTGTAATGGCATTATAGTTAGCCCTGCGTTGCAAATGAATTGAGATTTAAGGTTCCTTTCAGAAATTCTAGACAAAAGCTTATATTCGCGCTAAATTGCTATAAGTCTCTATACACTGGGAATAATCCCTTATCGAGAATGTGTAAGACCATTAATGACCTCGATATTGATATATTTAATATGAAAATGTGTGATCTTGTTAAAGTTATAAATAATAAAGTCTTGTCTTACGAGTGATATTATGTTATTTTGTTATATACTGTAAAATGTATTACTCATATTTATAGCTAATACTTTTCTTGTTATTTAATTTTGTAAAATTGGACATATATGTCCGTATAATAGAAATAAATAAATAAATAAATATAAATATATCATCACGGCATATTACCCATTGCAGGGTGTGTCATCATCATTACTGATATCTATATACAAAGAAGATTGGCATACCCAGAAATGGATAATATGCCGCGATGATATATTGGTTTATGTATTTATTTATTCTCCACTCCAGAAATGAGTGCCTGTGAGGACATTTGGTAAACGCCCACATGGTACGAATCTGTTAACGCCGTTATTGATATCTGTGTCCCAAGTAGATTAGCACATCTAGCATTGAATAATATGCTTTGATAATATTTATATTTTTATCCAACACTGTTCAAAAAAATTCCTAACTCGAAGTAGGCTATGAACAAAGAAACGTATGGCAATTTATAGTATATTCCGTAACTTAACCACGACCGTGGTTATGGTTCAAGTGGTGAGGTTATGGTCACTGAAAAGTGGTTGTGATTCGGAACATCTTGGTTAATTTGTATCGGTAAAGCAGGAAACCACCGCGTTTCAGGAACCACATTCCGAAATTGAACCGCGATCCTGAAATTATGTCAAGTGAATACGTTTTAAAGGAAGGTCCTCATTTTCACCCAATTTAACTCAAATACTATTATTCAGAAAATTTTGAAACCTTGTATTTCGAACTTTTTCTGTAATGAAAAGAGTCCATTAGATTTTGGTGTAAATCGGATGACCAGAAATGGCACTTTACTAGAAGCTCAAGATAGTTTTTCTTCGAAAAATACCTTTAAATGTTATTTTTCGACATTAATGTTATTATAAAAATTAAAGATTATTAAATTTTCTACAGATTTGCATTAATATTTTTTCTATATATTTTATGGATAAATTTATAAAATTAAAATTATCTATAATTTAAATCCCGGAGCCTCCGCTTTAAACAAACAAAACTTGGATGCGCAGTTATTCAAATGTATGTAACTGAAAGATAAATGTCACTCTCAGAGAACTATTCATTTCAAATTAATAATAGTAACGTTTTAAAAAGAAAAAAGTAAATAGAACAATAGAGAAGGAAATCAATACAGTTTCCAGCATATGTAAATATTTAGGTATGTATTTAGATTAATAAAAATTAACTATTCGCAAAAAAGTTTAAGCTAATTCTCATTTAGCGAATTCTATTTTATACCGGTATTTAAAATTTAATCTTCATTTTATTATCAAAAAAGGTAGTTACTTGGATTATATGAGACTATATTTTAAGAAATTAACTACCAAAAGCCAAAATTAGAGTAAAATTCGCTAATCCAAAAATAAGGATCAGCTTAATCTTTTTTTGTGTCGGGCTGTAAATGGCGGGAGGTAGTGTTGGCCACACCAGATTTTTATGTATGTTCGTATTTAATACTTTTTTATGAAATTTCGTACATTAGGTACGTTCTATCGGTGTCAGAAATTTTCCTACTACTTCTCGTAGTAGCTGAATGGTTGTTCTTTTGCGTCAAAAAAATCTGAATATTCCTACTAATCATTCCCACTTCAGAGTTGGAAGCGTTGGTAGGAAGATGTATGCAGTGGGGATAAATTCAAATAGCCGACTGTCGCGCGCGTTGCTGTCAAGGACTGTCAAGTTTGTAATGTTTGTATAGGTTAGGTTGTACTAACAAAATAAATATATTTGCGTTCTACCTGTGTTATTACGTTTTAAAATGATAAACAACAATAAAAAATATTATTGTTTAATATTTAGGGTATGTAGATATGACATGACAGTTATTTGCTACTGTTGCTTCTATTCGTTCTATTGCTATAAGAATATTCTTATTCTAGTAGGAATATTTCTGACACCGATAGAACGTACCTATTATTACAGTAAAACAAATGGAATTAGCGAGAAGTATTGTGCTAGCCACAACATATATTTTTGTTTTTCAATTTGCTACTTATAGTTATGAAAATATAATACCCTTCTAGAAATTGAGTATAATTCTTTATCACTTTTGTACTAGTTCCATTATAATGAAAGTTTGTTAAGTTCTCTCTCCATTATCGTTGTGGCTAGTGGGGATTAAGCATTTTAAGCGTAATCGGATTGGAGTTGGCGTGGTCTGGAAAGACTTATCTGGTGCGTTGCGTCGGGATTGGGATTTAATTATGGGAGTGAAGATCGCAGAAGGCGGTTTTCCTCGCTGGGTTAACATATCCTATCCTATCGCCCCAAACACCGCACCACTGTCCCAAGGCACTCGCGACAGATAACATGTCAGCCCTACGGACTAATACAAACCAAAAGGGCTTCGCTTATTCTAAAGGAAAGCGCAATAGTCAATTGTAATAATAACAGGAATAACTTTCATGTATGAAACATATTTTTGAATAGGAAGTTGAATCAAATTATAAATAATTAGGAGGATTACTTTAAAAATTAATGGTTTTGAATTTTTTCGATTATTTTATTTTTGGCTGAGTGCGTTTTATGAAGGTCACGCTGGAATTATTGAGAATAAAATATGTACATGGTTCATTTTTTCTATCTTAGATAAGAATCCGAAAATATACGGAAATTAATAAATATTAGTGAAAGAATTTTGTTTAAAAATTAATTAGTTTTTATATTTTGCGTTCATAATGAAGTCATTACGATACGCAATTGCGTATCGTAATGACCTTCATTTCGATATGCAATTTTTTGTTTTAGACGGTTGGTACTAGATGACGTTTCTTTAACCCATTTTTACCTAATTTATTTTTAATTAATTGACAATTCATTTTAATAATATAATGTCGAAATTATTATTATTTTTTTTATTTAAGGAAGATTATTTACATGAAAATGTACAAATGGTTACAAATATAATCACAAATTGAGTAAGTAAATGTTGTCGTAGAAGGCGCAAAATATAAAAAATAGTATAAAGAACTCATTTTATAAGACTTTCTTTCGCACTTGTCAATTAGAAAACTCGCTAACGCTCGATTTCTAAATTTTGACGTGTGCGAAAAAAACATGTCTTATAAAACACGTTCTTTAATATACTATTGTAGCACAATATTTATTAGGAAAAAATAATTTTATTTGTTATTTATGCCGATGCGGTCCACTACATCTAATTTGTGTACGTTTACGATAAAAACGGCCAACTTGATGTTATCTATACTGACTTCTCCAAGGCCTTTGACCGGATCAATCATGATATTTTACTTTTAAAAATGCAACATTTCGGTTTTAACAGTACTGATCAAATTTTTTCAATCGTACTTAACGAATCGGCTACTATACAATAGAGTAATGGATCCATTGCTAAATCCGGTACTCCACAAGGTTCGAACGTAGGACCTTTCCTGTTCCTACTATAAATTAACAATATTTGTAGACACATTGAATTTGATATTCTATTATAAGCAGATGATAATAAGATTTATAAAGAAATTCGAAACATACAGGACTGTAATGAATTACAATCTAAATTGCATTCACTCCTTGTGCGAAAGATATACTCTACCTCTAAACATATAAAAATGCTCATTTATGATTTCTACTCGTAAAAACATCCAATTTCATTCATTCATGAAATCGAGAAAGAATCTTTAGAATTTATCTAAAGATGTATATGAAAAAGATTTGGGTGTCTCTTTTGAACCCAATCTAGCTTTTACTATGCACATAACTGAAACAGTGTTAGCATGTAATAAAACTCTTGGTTTTATTATACGTAATTCTAGGAATTTTTTTAATATGACTTTAAAAATTTTGTATTAGGCTTTCGTACGCTGAAAGTTATAGTATATACCGTAACTTAACCACGGTGACCAAGGTTCTGCTTCAGCGTTCCGGAATGTAACCAAAACATAATTTCAGGATCGAGGTTCCATTTCGGATTGTGGTTTCTGAAAGTTTTGGTTACTTTTTCGTGACCACAATGACCACAATTTTTTGTAATTGTTGTGGTCATTTTCTTATTTCTTATAATATAATAAATAAAATTTTATAAACATAATTATTATTAATATATACTGACATGTATAATATTTATGTTAGTATAAAATAGGCAAGTAGAATTACGTTGTCATTTATTTCTAATGACGCGGTGGTTCCCTGCTTTACCGACACAAATTAACCAAGACGTTCCGAATCACAACCACTTTTCAATAACGATAACCTGTCCATGTGAACCACAAGAAAACCATAACCATGGTCGTGGTTAAGTTACGAAATATACTATTAGAATATGTTATTTTGATTTGGTATTCGCCGTATAGTATTCATAAGATTAGCATTGAGCAAGTTCAGCGTCGCTTTTTAAAATATATTTGGTTGAAAAGATGTCTATATACTCTGATAGGAGATGTGACCAACGTATTCTGTTAGAAACGTTCTCTGTAGAGACAATTGATAGCAGACTTATTAGTATCGTGTTATCTACTTTAAACATAATGGACAATAGGATAGACTCTCCGTATTTATTAAGTAAATTATCGTTCATAAATATAACGTATAAGTTTATATATAAAAATATTTGTACCCTCTAGAACTAACAGTTTGTCGATCATTGGTGAGGACATGCTACGTCATTTACCAGATTTTGAACTTTATATCTCGCTTATTAAGTAAAATTTTTAAGTCGCGACTGAACTAAAAATTTTAGATCATCCTCTTTTTCCGTTGAAGTGAAGTGTTGAAGCTGTCCCTTACTTTATTACATACAATAATTTTTAAGAAAAACTAATTAACTAACTTAACTTTTGCAACTTAATTTAAAAAGGTACATAAATAATTGTTTAAAAAGATATTCGTATTCATAATCGCTGAAACATTTTGATGTATGCTTGTGCTAAAATCCATACAGTACAGAACACAAATGCATGTTTGCTAATTAGTTTTAAATACATAAAGAACTATTTATTATTATTAATTCTGATTTATACACACATTACAAATCATGCTATCAATAGCATTGTCTACATATTGACATTCAACATACAAAATATTTATCGCTAATAACAATAGTTTAAAACCATTTGATATTAGTTACTGTAGTTCACATTCAATTGAAACCGGTTCATTATAATAATTTATCATTATACACTTCGCATGAATGTTCTATGACATGTGTCTGATATGCATTTCCACTTTGTATGTCTGTTGTCTGTTCAGTAGTTCTGTCTAGTTCTATAGCTAGCTTCATACTGTGCAAACTGCAAACTGGTCGTCAGATCAAAGTATTCATGCCAGAATGAACCAAGGTTGCAATGAATATCTTCTGTGGTCATGGCACATAAAACCATAACCATTAGATAAATATGGATAAAGAGATGGTGTTGGCCTAGATAATGCCACATAAATATAGGAATTTTTATAGAGAATTAACAGAAATAGATAGCACAATATTATTTTTTAAAATAATAAATGCGAATTGTCTTGTTTGTTCGCACAATGGGTAAAAATTTAAAAAATCTATTTTTAATACTTTCAAAATGTGGAATCAGCGTGTTGATCTATTAAATTTGTAATGGGCTACTTGCGTGCCATTTTTTTATTTAATATTTATGGGGTCTCATGGCCGCGTGCCTGAGTGTCAGGTCGCGAATCTGGGGAACCGGGTTCGATCCTGACCGACGCCAAATATTTCAAATTTTAAATGGCACAAAATTGACCCCTATGGTGCACTCTCCACGCCAGCAATGAGTGCCCGTGAGGTGACGCCTGGTAAACGCCCGCACGGTACAAATATGTCATCATCATTACCGATATCTGCGTACAAAGCAGATTGGCACACCCAGCAATGGGTAATATGCCATGATGATATATATTTTTTTAAGAGACGATAATAACTTGCTACCCATATTTTTTCTTTTGGCAAAATTTTCATTAATTGGCCAGAAAAAAATTAATGAAATTTTAATATTTGAATTACTGTCATGTATGACGTAGAATTACGCCGAACCAAGGAATGGCCGTAAAGCAATAACATCGGTACGTCCAATAGCAACGGCATGTGCAAGTAATTTAAACATGACGTTTGAATAATAGTTTGGAGGTTAATATTTTCGTTTGTCATTTTAATCTTGTACGAGTATAAGCTAAGTTAAAATCCTTCAAAATCCTGCTTAACAAATCGAAATACGTAATAAAAGTAACAGAAACCACGCGAACTGTAAATAATAAAGAAGAGAGACAGTGACAGAAAAATGAACTAATGTCAAAATCAAATTAAAACTCGCACTCGCTCGCCATCTACAGATTCCATTCTTAAATATGCATCAATGCATCCCTTTCTCCATTTAAAAATAATGACGTCAAAGAAAATCTTTTTTCTTAATTTATTAAAAACAAATAATTTTTTTTAAAATAAAATATATATTTTTACATGTTTTCAACTTTACTTTAGGTATTTAGTGTAGGTATTAGATTTTCAGTACCACGCAAGTAGCCTATTTTCCCCTTCTCTGCACCCTATCCCTTGCCATGCGGTGTTGCCGTTGTTTCATTTTCAACATGTCCAGTGAATTGGCAACAGTGTAGAAATCTCCAGTCCATACTTATTTGACGGCAAATATAGTATACCCATTTGTGTTGGAAATGTGTAGCATAAATAAATTAAATAATAAAAATTAATAATAGATGGAGTCTAAGGTTAAATTTAACTAAAACTATTATAATTACCCCTTAACCTTAAAATTAATTTTAATAAAAACTAGATACGTATTTCGAGAACCAAGTTCTCATCATCAGTAATACAACAAGTGAAAAGTTAAACAGAGTAGTCAAGATTACTCAACATGTCAACCATGCCAGAGGTCCTAACAACTCTGAGTTGTTAGGACCTCTGGCATGGTTGACATGTTGAGTAATCTTGACTACTCTGTTTAACTTTTCACTTGTTGTATTACTGATGATGTGAACTTAGTTCTCGAAATACGTATCTAGTTTTTATTAAAATTAATTTTAAGGTTAAGGGGTAATTATAATAGTTTTAGTTAAATTAAATAATGAATGTTTATTCGAATGAGAAACGTATCTTTGTTATAAAGGAATATTATGATGGAAATAGTTACGGAATTTATTTTCCATAAGTCAAATTGACGTTTGACGTTTATAAATAATTTATGAAAACTAAACTCTATCCGTTTTAACTATAGAGTGGCGGGAAGATAGATGCAATTTGATCTTGTTGTTTGATTGGATAATACGTATCGGGGTATTATCCAATCAAAAACAAGATTAAACTGCACGTATCTTCCCGCTACTTTATAGTTAAAACGGATAGAGTATAGAAAAAAGAAAACAAGTGTCATGACAAATGTTACTAATAAACCGAAATTACTTTTTAAAAATTGTGAAGAAACTAGAAACGCAATAAAAAAATCTGCTGGGGCCAACACTATATCTCCCATAATTTAATTTTTATTAATTTTAATATATACTTAATTTATGCTGGAAACTATTAAATTCATTTCCATATAACTATTGTTCTATTTACCATTTTTTTTAAACGTTACCATTGTTAATTTGAAATGATTAATTCTTTGATAGTGACATTTACCTGTCGGTTACATACATTTGATATCTAAACTGTGTAACCAAGAAGTTGTGTTTGTTTAAAGCGTAGGCTCCGGGATTTTA